>PVHP010002535.1:73378-88741 GCA_004024765.1 Zapus hudsonius
CTCTCTCTCTCTCTCTCTCTCTCTCTCTCTCTCTCTCTCTCTCTCTCTCTCTCTCTCTCTCTCTCTCTTCCTTCTTCTCTCCTCCTATAAATAAATAACCTTTTAAAACTGGAATTATTATTTTGTATTGAAAAATGTTAACACCCTGGTTTGGAAACTAATGAAATACTTTTAACATGATGGTGTGGAATGGATGTTGATCAATGCTGTGGACTCGTTGGTACTCAGAATATTTTCTGACCTCTTTATAGCTCTTCGAGATGCTAGCAAACAATCTATCAATAGTGACTGGAAGATAGAACACTCTGGCGCATTCAATTTAGCTGGGACTACTGTCCATTACGTAAGGCGAGGCTTATGGGAGAAGATCTCTGTGAAGGGCCCTACCAAGACACCGTTACACCTCCTGGTAAGTGTGAGAATTTGATAACATTAAAAAATCAACTTCTTTTCTCAAGATTAAAATTGCCAGGCATTAAAAAATCACTTAAGAAATGCTTTTTAATGGATTTTAACATGCTTTAATTCACAATGTTTAAGAGTACCAAATCTTAAAAGTCAAACAATATTTTTAATAGAAATATATTGTCAAGGAATAGGGAATTCTTTTTCTAAAAGCATTCATTTAACAACCAGAATGTATATTTACAAAAATCAAGCTATATAGCATGACAAATTATACTCTTTCACATGGCTATTAAATGAGCATTATGGGAATGTAACATGTCTTTGATAAAGTGTTATTTGGAAGAAAAAGATTCAGTAACCCTAACTTAATAGTCCCCTGAGGCTAGGGAGGTGGCTCTATGGGTCAATGTGCTTAGGTGCAAATATCAGGACTGAAGTTCGATCCCCGGTGCTCACCTAAAAGCCTGTGAGTGTCCATGTAGTCCTGTGACTCTGAGGTTCACTAGTCAACCAGACGAACTGAAAACGTAGACAGGGCCAGGTTCAGTGAGAGACCCTGTTTCACAGAAATAAAGAGGGAGAGTGGTTGAGGAGGACACCAGATGACTAGTTGTGAGACTGGTGAGAATTTAGAGGGCAAGTCTTCTGCCCTGGCCCCTGGAAGATCTCTGGGTCC
Source organism: Zapus hudsonius (assembly GCA_004024765.1). Taxonomy (NCBI): domain Eukaryota; kingdom Metazoa; phylum Chordata; class Mammalia; order Rodentia; family Dipodidae; genus Zapus; species Zapus hudsonius. The sequence goes on from PVHP010002535.1 coordinate 74,463, forward strand.
TGATGCTGGCAGTCGGTGGTGATGAAAAGAAATCAGAAAGCTGACCGCATAGCTAGTGAGGGATCCCTAATGTAGTGCTACAAAAATATAAAATTCAAATATCTCAACACCTCCTTAAGTCCAAAAATATACCCCCTGGAACACACAATGATTTTATTTATTTACAGTGTGGTATGCCACAAGATGTAATAGCCCCACTCAATTTCAGTTGAATTTATCTTCACCTACAGACAAATTGCTAGCCTAGTGGTCAGAAACTCAAATCTCACATGAGCTCCTGTGCTTCTCATTCATGGGGTTGCCTGTTTCTTGGGACTGCTGTCATGGAGATTCATTTAGGCTGCGGCAGGATTTGAGATCCACATTTTCTATTCATCTTCCATTTAATACCACTGGCCTGTGAACCACAGTTTGAATGGTGTGGGTTGTGTAACTGCATCTGCTTTAACAACAGACATAGAGGCGGTAAAAGGAGTATCTTCTATGGAGTCTTGCTAATATCCACTCTTCATTGCACAGTGAATATCAGATAATGAGATGATAACGGCTTCACATTCATCTCAGCATTGAACTCTCACTGTAACCCTGTTTGTGAGAAAGGTTAAGCAATAAGTGCAGTATTATTGAATATTATTCAGCTATCAATGAATAACGCCTGCTCAATGCTCCCTTCCCCTGCATAAATCTTGAACTTTATACTAAACTTGCTTGGATCTTAATATATATGGTTCTTGAATAATTTTCATATGCCTCTCCCCATAATTCTTTTGGATACTGTTATATAATTTTAGTTAGAAATCCCACTGTGTGAGGGAAAGAAGTGACTACCATTGTGGGAACAGAACTTATGTCTTCTATGATTGCATTATGTACAATAACAATAACACAGATATGTTAATGACTATCAGTAAATACTTTTTGCTTCCTTATCCAGCCATATACATATTATCTTTATGAGCAAGACTGAGGCTCTTGCACATTACTTTAAAATCTTGTCCCAATGTTAGTGAGATCTCGGTGTCAGGGCAAACAGAATTTCATCAGCACGGGATCCTTACTCTGTTAATTCTGAAGTGTAATTAAAGTCAGTGAACTGTGTCTACAAGAAGGTATCTATGTGACCTGGATTTATTCAGTAATTAAAGGAAAACTGCACTTTGATTATAGTTTTGTTTAGTGACTATTGCGGGTGGAAAGCCAGCACTGACTGTTGAAAGCAGTACCTTCTTCGGTGCTCCTGTATGTAGTCCCCACCTGTAACGTGGTCACACGTTCCTTTTTGCAAAGACTTCTACCAACATAAAAAGGTTTAAGAAAAAAACTAATGGTTTTTTGACCAGTGTCTTTATTAAATAACAATCTAATGAAAAGGTAGCTTATTAGGAACATAGAGTTGATTTCATGTAATTAAATAAATTGGTAACTAGTCATTTATATGCTCATTTATATCAACTTTAAAATGGCACACCAATCTGATGATAAAAGTCAACAAAAACTTATTTAAGCTTTCTCTCTAAAATTATTAGCCTCAAAGTAACTTAAAATTGGAAACATCCAAAAAAAAAAAATTGGAAACATCAATCAAAATAGTTAAGCCAAAATAAGCACTGTGATGTACTTTGAATTAGTAAACAATACTTTTTACATTTATGCACTTAAAACTATTATTTCTGTTATTAAGATCATTTCATAATGTCATCCATACATTGAAATACATCTTAGTACTTCTCTTGCTATATTGAACATAACCATGGGAAAAGTAAAGAATATATAGCAGATATGTTCACACTCTTGACTACAGGCTCATATAAATGTTTCAGGAAGTGTTATTTTTGAGTTACCTATATTTACACTAGACACTGATTAAGTATTGAATGAAGTTTTCCAAAATTAGCATAGTTTTTAAAATAGAGGTGTAAATGATTTTATGGCTTATATAGTATTATACACATAATTTCCATACATCCTCAGATTGTATTGTATGAGTGATTTTTTGACAGTTTTTATGAAAATGAGTTTTAAAGGGCTGGTGAGATGGCTCAATATATACAAGTATGATGACTTGATCTCCAGAACTCATGTAAAAGCCAAACACAGTCACAAGAGCCTGAAATTCCAGCTCTCCTATAGCAAGATGGGAAGTAGAAACCAGAGAATCTCCAGCCAAGTGCTTGTGGGCCAGCCAGCCTGACTCTCACGGGAGCTTACAATAAGTGACCCTGCCTCAAAACAAAGGGGATGGCAAAGACCAGCAGCACTCAAGATTGTCTTCTGACCTGTGCATGTGTACTCTGGATGCATATGCCTATAATTAACACAAAAAATAATTCAAAATAAATATTAAGTTTATAAAGAAGCATATAATGTTATTCCTTCATCTTTGGGTAAAGACATGCATGTACACACATATGCATGAAATATGATTATACAATGCATGCGGTTTATGAATACCTGCCCATAATGATTCAATTCTGAGACTGGCATGGAACGCCAGTAAAGACCAAAGTTTAGTCATCTCAAATTCAGTCATTCCCACACACTCTTTGTGATTAGTGAACTCTTTATGTGTGTAACCATACTAATATTCATTTAGTATTTATTTAATATTCATTTTAGCATGCATTTATATTCAAAAGAAAGAAAAATCAATAGCAATGTAAAATTCTATGATAGTGCTTAGCTACCATAGAATGAAATTACAATCTTTCCAGTGATGTAGGAGCTCTCTGCCCTTGTGGAGTACAGTGATTCCTGAAACCATATAGCCTTACTTACTCTGCACAGATACAGGGACTTCCCTTCCTTCTATTTAGGAGTGAAAGGCAAGATTTGATACAGCAGAATAGATCATATCTTGACATTAGATATAACTCACATCCCTGTCATGCAAATACCCACCAGCATCATCTTATACTCGAGCTATGCTTTTGGATACTGTCCATCAAAGTGAAATAGAATAATCAGGTATCTGTAACTTCATTCAAATGAGCTCTTCTCTATGGTAGGCTTAGCTCACTGGTCTTTTCAAAAGTATGGCATTTTTAACATTTGAGTAATGTCGCACTTCTGTAAGTTAAACTTGTGTGTTCATTGTGTGATAAGCTTTGTAAAATATTGATCTCTTTTGTGCATTTTTCTTGTCAAATGTGCTTTAGTATGAGCCATATGCATTTATGATTTTTTTATACTAAAGGTGCTCCTGTTTCAAGATCAGAACTATGGTCTTCACTATGAATACACCATTCCATCAGACCCACTCCCAGACAATCAGAGCTCTAAAGAGCCTGAGCCCCTCTTCATGTGGACACATACAGGCTGGGAAGACTGCGATGCCATGTGTGGAGGAGGTGAGAGGTTTGAAATGTTTATCTTTGCAAAGTGCCAGCTGTTTTCTGATTCGCCAATGATAATATATATTAATATATATCAAAAATCTCCAATTTACAATTCTGCAGGGCTCTTGTTTCTCCTCAGATCATATGAATCTTTTGCCTTTTACAAGTTTACAATCTATAAACATTTGCAGTAAGTTCCTTATGATGTCTATATTGAAAAACCACCAGAAATATTTTCCACAAAATCAGGCTTCAACTTGAAAAAAAAGCTACATCTTCTTTTATCTTATTTCAAATGAGGAGGACACATTGTATGCATTATACAAATATTAGTGTGTTTGTTATGACAGGTTCCCTAGACAACACTTAGATTGTTATGTGTACAATATAACTAAGACCTTTAGCGTTTTAAGTTCCATGGTTCATCTACCCATAAGACTCATACACCTGAACTCCATGTAGGAGTGTTTTGGTAGCAGACTTGAATTTGCTTTTGTTATCTGAATACTAAAGTTCAATATAGTAGCATGTGTGTGGTGTGTTCATGCACAGAAGATAATCCTCAGATATGTTGCTCAATTCTTTCTGACACAGGGTCTCTCATTTCCCTGGACCTCACCAGTTAGGCCAGAATGGTTGTCCACCAAGCCCTGGCATCCTCCTGTCTCAGTCTCCATAGTGCTGGGATTGCATGCATGCTTGGCTTTTATGTGGGTGCTGGAGATTCAAACTCAAGGTCCTCATGTTTGCTCAGCAAGCACTTTAATAATTGAGCCATATCCCTAGCCCTAGCTTACTAACTTTAAAAATATGCCAATATTATATAAATAATTTATATTTATTATAATTTATATTTTTATATTTCAAAAATATAAAAATACTCTAAAATTGTGTTCAGTGTCCTTGTTTTTATATTAGATGTTGAAGAAGTGAAAAAATAAAATTATTTCATAAAAATATGAGATTAGGAAATGGTTTAGTATTACCTTTTTTTCTTACAATGCAGTTGTGTTCTACAAAATGAGTAGATTGCCATTTACAGAGGTAGCTAGTAGTAAGGACAAGGTAATATTCTGGGCTATAATACTTCCATGTACACCTTATTTCAGTTCCATTTGCTAACATTTTCATAACCTCATGTAGTAATTGCTGTCTAACACTAAAAGGAAACATTCAATGTATAAAATTATAAGACATACATAGTATAATGAATGATATGAAGTGGTTTGTGCAAAGAAGTGAATCATCTCTTTTGTTTTCTGAGAAAAGAAACTCTTAATATATATTACCTGACTATTACTTCAGTAGAAAGAGGAGATGCACAGAAAGAAACTGTGTGTTGGGACAGGAAAGATAGAAAAATGAACAAATGAAAAAAGTAGCTTTAGTATATTAAAGCAAATTAGGTACTCTGGAAAGAAACAATGATGGACAATCAATGGGCTTTGGAGATGACTGGGGATGGGTACAGATGAAAATACGATTTGCAGGGCTGGAGAGATCTCTCAGTGGTTAAGGTGCTTGACTGCAAAGCCTAATGGCCCAGGCTCAACTCACCAGTACCCACATAGAGCCAGATGTACAAAGTGCTGCCAACTACATAGGAGAAATACTACCAGGGATAGTGCTTCCAGCAAGGCAAGTGAAGAAAGTGTTACAAGAAGGAGAGAATGACTAACTGTACCAAAAGCTACTTAGCAAACATGTAGAATAAGAATTAACTATTATATTTAAATGAGCTATAGTATTATATTTTAAAATGTACTATATTTATTAAATTTAAAACACAGAGGGGAATTCATATCTATAAAATTTAATTTTAATGATACTCGGCTTAAAAAATGAAATGGAATGGGTTCAAGAGAAAATGCCAGAATGATTGGAGAAAGGAACTCTAACTCAGGAAGTGCTGATGAAAGAAGTAAGAAGAAAACTGTGTCATTGGCTGGATGTGATAGAAGTCAAAGGATTTTGCTGTTGATTTCAGTATTTGTCATTGTGCATTTTTCTGGAACAGACAATGGAACGTCTTGTCATGCCAAGAAGTAAAAAAATTCTGGGGACAATATCCAGGTGGGATGGGATGGGATAGGATAAGTAAGTTGAAATTAAGCCTAAATATGGAAGACTATCACTAGTCGCAACAGTTGGGGTGGCACTTTTCTAGCTCTATTGATTCTCTCTGCAAAGGCCATCATGAGGTGAGGGAAGTGGAAAGACTAAAGTTTTTAAAAGAGGGTGTACTTGGATAATGACAGTATAGAGTTGTTGCAAGTCAACTGGGTGGTGTTCTTTTGTTCTACCTGATTATAAACTTTGCACAAGAAAGATGAAGCCCTTCAAGTGTTGGGCTCTTGACAGTTTGTAACCTTACAGGGGGTGGGAGCAGTAGCAGGTGTTACAGTTCGCATGCGGGCTTCCAGAAGGTGGACCTTTGTCTCTGTGAATGATAAAGCTCCTGTAGAGGTCTAAGGGGCCTGGGAAGTTGAAATTTCTCAGCAGATGACAAGGGCCAGTGTCACTGTTCTATTACCTTAGGTGTCCAAGACCATTTGGCTCTGAAGACATGCTACTTATCTGAAGTCTGTTTAGTGACCAGGACTTGCAACTTCTCTTCCCTAGCTTCTTACAGTCATTTTACATCCTTCATCCTCATTTTTTGCCCCTTCTCTACGTCCTCCATTCTTGCCCTGGATGTTCTATAATAGTTCAGCTCCTGGTTGATGTGGTCATAACTTCTGCAGCTCCTCCCCTCCTGCTGCTGCTCTTGAAGCCCAGCTGCCCTCTGTCTCGCTTAGTCCATTAAAGGTATGCAAGAACAGACCATTCCGCAGCAGGCTTTTATCAGACCTCGAATTCACTGAAGCTGAATACAGAAAGTCAGTTACAAACTGTTCAAACAGTCCTGGAGGAGGCTGCATATTTAGGAACAAGTTTCCTTAAGATGTTCATGGAATGTTCAGAACAGTTAGTGTATGGCAGCCAGGATCATCTGTCTGGCTGTTTGACTGACAGTCCTTCTGCACAAGGCAGCCATGAAAGTCAGGGAAATTACAACTGCCCGATTAGGCGGTAAAATTGCCCTATCCTCCAACATCTTTTGCTTATTTACAGGAAAATGAGCATCAAACGGAGTACTATTAATAAGAAAACAAAGAATTTATCATTAAAACTAATAATTATTTTAACAGATTTCAATAATGCTTTAGTAGTACCTAATATCTTTCCAGTGCTCCAGGAAGAGGCAGGACCACCCCCCCATCTGCCTTAGCATGGGTGTATAGTATTTTGATTCTGTGGCAATACTAATGATCCCCTTGAATTTTGTGCTCATAATTTAGTATGATTTCAGTCCTCATGATAGTGTTATATGTTGGATATGTTCAACAGGCAAGTGCTCCGGTGAACCAAGATTGGACATTTCCATGTGAGTATGGTGAAATAAGAGGAGATCGTGATTGACCTCTGACTGTACGTAATGAGTAGTGGATGGTGGACCACATAACTTAGTTGTAGAGGGTGGAAATTAAAGGTGTGAGAATTTGAAACAAAAAAGTAGGAATGAGGGTTTATACTGTTTGGATTTAAAGCTTGTAAAAGTCGGGCTATTAATGAAATGAAAATACAAGGGAAGAAAGATAGGGCTGAGATTATGGAGCAGTTATATTGATTAGTAGAACCCAAGGAAGATATTGGCATTACTCAAGGGAAAATCAAGATTGCTAGCAAGAATAGAGAGCCTAGAACTGAAAAGAAAGTCCTGGGAGAATCATTCGGATATTGTCACTTTAGAATTTCACTAAGAGCAGTGTTAGAAAAACAAAATAAACTAGATATGCAAGATTCAAAAATCTAAGAGTAAAAAAAAAAAAAGTGTGGCCCAGAGTTTGGTGTCTGGTTCAAAGCAAAAAGTTTAGAAAGAAAAGACGTGAGTGGAGAGAGTCAGTGAGAGTTCTGAAAGTCCACACTGTCTAGATCGGAAGGTACTGTTGTATCAACAAGAAAACAATCTCCTGATTGGAGGCTTCAGGGAAAGCAAGAAATCCTACCCTGGGAGCCTTCCTAGTGCTGAGAGAAGCCTGGGTTATGCCCAGACCTGTGCTCCCTGGCCCTCTGCAGCCACCAAAGCTAGAGAGCTACATGGAGGAGGGGAATACACTACACAAAGTTCACTGTGCTCCCAGGATGTAGGGTAATTCCAAGAAGCACATTCAAAACACTACACAAACCAGAAAATGTTATGTCATCATTGCCACAAGGAACTCTCTCTCCCTGGACACAACTGACACCACCAACCCAGCTCCTGCGTCACTCTGTCCTTAGCTGCCACCTGCCACACACGCCCATGTCTTTATTTTTCTGGATTTTCCCAAGTCTTTTTTTTAAATATCTTTATTAACAATAATTTGATACATTGTATGAGCAAAAATTGTCAGAGCCGTCACCCTTAAGGGGCCGTGCTGTGCTTCACATTCTCCACACAAATAACAACAAAGTACCAACAAACTGTAAATGAAAATATCTAGTTAACAAGTTCTCTTTATTCAACTCAGATGAGGTATTCAGTGCTCAGCACCCCAGAACTGTGTAGCGATGTTAGGAAGCTGTGAGATGGGAGGGTGGAGTTGTCAGGAGATATATAACATGCTAATTTTTTTTCTGTAAGTGATTTCTTATAAAAAGCTACGTTAAACTCAGTTAAATATAGAATTTATCACTCTAGCCAAAACAAATCGTTTATGTGTAACAATCTTTCCCACAGGTCCTAGCATATATTATGCCAATTTCTAAACATTGAGAAATAAAGATTCCTTATGAATTCCATAGGCTTCATATGCAGAAGGAATCCTTTGACTCTCTTCAAAAGAACATCTAAATTATCAACATGAGAAATTGAAGTCCAGAGAGATCAAGGACTTCCCAGGATCACAAACCCATGTTGGCTGGGACCAGGATTAGAATCCAGAATGCAGGGGTTCACTCCTCCTTTCCTCTGTGTTGTACTGTTTTCAAAGGCTTCATGTAGCTTCTTGCCATGAAATAGACAATGTTCCTTAGAGATTATTTAGGTTTTCTTTGGATTTAAAGAGTTGTTTTATTATGTTCTGTTAGACAAGAACTTCAAGATGTCCCTATTTTCATTCCCAACTGCTGATTTCATAAAACAATCATAATGACATTCATCTCTGTGCACATACTGTCCTTGTAGAGATCTTCCCTCTGAACCAAGTGCCTCTGTGTAGCCAGAAGTTTTCAATTATCTCTATGTTAATAGGACACATGCTCATTTCAATGCCAAAGTATTTCTGGGCTTTTGGATATTCTTTTCCTTCTAGTTCATAAATAAAGTGGATGAAGAGGATTTCAAGAATCACATCATTTCTAAGTTTGTGTTGTGGATTTTCTAGCCAGAAAGAGCTTTGTAATCTTTCAGCGTGTTCATGAATTAAAAGAGAGTATTTCAAAGCACACATTATTAGAAACAGATTCACATGAAATTCATTGGGAAGAGAAAAGAAGTGACGCTATTATTCTATCTCACAAGAATAGAAGGGCAAGTGGCACATCCCTAGACAACATAAAATGTCAGTGTTTATAGTGTTACTTTCCTAATTTTGTTATAAGGAATTAACTGACTGTCATAATTGAAGAAAATAATTTTGGCAAAACGCCCAGTGTTTTCTAGCTAAATTTTTATCTATAATTATCTTTTCCATCAGTGAATAAAACTGTTTTAAAATTTTTGAAGTTTGGTTGGTCAAACTAAATTTAATTTCTTATGCATTTGTATTGATTTATACACCTGAAAATCATATTGATTTAAAATCTGAAACATGGAAGTTTTGTCTTATAAAGTGAATATGATCTAAATACATTACTAAGATAACTCAAACATTTTCTACAGTTTGAGATTTTGTATTTATATTATGTGTGATATATAATATTACTTTCAAACAATTTTAATTATGTTGAAATAAATCCTATCAGTTTTAGACAGCTTGACGTATTTATGAATAAGTGCTTAGTTTGATTTTTTGTTTTATTTATTTATTTATTTTTGACTTTTTATTGGCTTAAAATTACATGTGTTAACACAACAATATGCTCAGTATTATAGGTTCTTAGATAAAGCCATTGAATCCATGATGACATTCCCTCGTATGCACTGATTATTCTCCCCCCATGACACATACATTCTTTCCGCCCCCTCTTCCACAAATTTCCCTGAGTCATAGTGGGTGAGTTTATATTTTGCATAGTTATTAGGTTTTTAAGAGTCTGTAGATTTGTATTTTGGACAATTTTGGGCACCCTTGGTGCCTCTCTCCTTTGTCCTTCCCCAGGTTATCTGCCTTGCTGTGGGAGTAGCTCTTTTGCTCGTCATCTCACTTCCTTAGAGGTTGTGTTAGGGCTCTAAATGGTGAGTTTGAGGTGAATGGTCTCCTGCTTGGGTGTCCCCCCTCAAGTCATGTCCCTTTGTTGGAGTTTGGTTGTCCCCGGTTCGCATTGCTTTCTGAAAAATACAAATAGAGTCTCCAGCGGAGAGTGAGATCATTATTGGTCAATTGAAACAAATATTGCTAGGTTGATGAGCATTTGGAGGGTGTTGCCTTTCTGAGGATCTATGGTTAGTGAGGACTTTCCCGCTTAGATGGGGTTCTTGGTCCCCATTCAGGGTGGCCCTGGGTCTCCTTACCAGTCAAGGGTTCCCTGCCTCTGAGTGGATCTCAAAGCCAATTAGCCAGCTGTTGATTACCCACCTAGGTTGGGTGCTACTATTGTACAGATGGGCCCTTCTTGACTTACTTGTATGTGTCATAGAGCAGTGTGTTCTGCACTCTCAGGAAGGTGTTGCATGAGCTGCCAGGGAATTAGTTTGCTTTTGATTCCTAAAATATCTAAAATATTTCAAGGAACACTTTACATTCATTTTGATAATTCAGAAGTGTGAAGAAGTTGGTTATAATACACCAAAATGCAATTGCCATTTTTTGTTATTAGGTACTCTAATATAATTCTGCATTGTGTTTTACTTGGTGGAACCTTTTTATGCTGGCATAAACTCTTTACAAAGTTATTTTTTAATACCTACATGATGATCCATGGACTGGACTTAACATAATTTACTCTTGCCCAGAATTGGTGATTTTGTTGTAAAATGAGTTTTCATCATTCAAGAAACCCCTGTGTTAAGGTGAACTTCTTAAGCACTGAAATCACACACTTATATTTTCCTTCATCCATTCCAAAGATGACTGCTACCTGCTTTCAGAGAATGTACTGCATTTTGCTAATTCAGCTACCTGGAAAGCATGAGGCTTCCATACTTCATCTGTCCTGAAGTGTCATTTTAAAAGTATATTTATTTATTTATTTATTTGCAAGCAGAGAGAGAGAGAGAGAGAGAGAGAGAGAGAGAGAGAGAATTGGTGTGCTAGGGCCTCTTGCTACTGCAAACAAATTCCAGTTACAAGCACCACATTATGAATCTGGTTTTACTGTGGATACTGGGGAATCAAACCAGGGCACACAGGCTTTGCAAGCAAGCACTGAGCCATCACCATGGAGATCCATTTCATGCTCACTTCAGAGAGTGCCAGGATCCTGGTAGGAGACACGCTTCCTCCCACTCAGGAGTCTGCCTGACATTTTTTTGTCTGCATAGAACTCCAATATGCCCTACTTAATTGTATAGAAAAAAAACAAGATTACTCATAAAGGGAATACTATTAATTTCCCAACACTGTGCTACCCTGTTGCAACACAGAAGTAGGCCTGGGGAGATGGCTCTGGTAAAGGCCCTTGCTTGCAAAGCCCGATGGCTGAGGTTCGATTCCCTGGTCTAGGTAAAGACAGATGCACAAAGTGGTGTGTGCATGCATAGTTTGTCTGTAATGGGAAGGAGCCATGTCATTCATTCTCTCTCCCTCTATCTCTCTCCAAAAGTAAATAAGAAATATTTTTAACTTTTTGTTCATAACTTCCATAATCATAGACCATAAAACCATTATGATTTCCTCCCCAACCCACCCCTGTCAAATCCCTTCCCCCTCTCAACTACTCTGTTTTGTTTCGATGTCATCATTTTCCTCCAATTATGTGTAAGTCTTATCAGGCACTGAGATATCATGACTATCAAGGCCATTTTGTGTTTAGAAGTTTGCATTGTAAGCAGTCCTATCCTTCCTTTGGCTCCTACAATATTTTCACCACCTCTTCCGCAATAGACCCTGAGCCTCAGGAAGTGACATAGAGATGTCCCAATGCTGAACACTCTACTGTCGTTTCTTCTCAGTACTAGGGTGTCTTTTGAGTTATCCCAGTGGTCACTGCCATCAGAAAAAGAAAAACTTCTCTAGACAAAAATGAGAGTTACATTATTATATGTGTGTGCTCAACTTTTTTAAAAGGTGCTTATAAGGCAGTTTTGTGGGCATAATATATGTATTTAGCCAGACAACAGCAGGTGTTACTCCGCTAGGGCTTATGACCTCCCGTACCATAGGCTTTTGAGTAGGTCTTCAGTACCAGACATGCATTCCCTCCCATGGAGCAGGCCTCCAGTCCATTTAGAAATGTGCCACTATTGCTCCAGTTGGCACATTTGGCCTGACTGGCCAGTCATAAGGTTTTCAAGGTCCGCGGCTATTCACCACCGTTGATGACTTTTCTCTCCTATAGGGCTGCATGCAGCAAAAACTTTTTCGAGGTTTCGGTTAGCTGGTTAACAGGGAGAAGGTTTCCAGCTCAGCTCAGCTTGATTTCTCAGTAATCTGCAGCCCAAGCATATGTGGTCTTCAGCAGTAGGGTCTTACCATCCTATTCTGGTGGGCAACCAAGAGCCTTGGCAGTGGACTGTAATGTTCGGGGGGCCTCAAGAACCTCCCTGGCCAACAACTCACTGGAAGGTACCCCATCCTTGGCACTGAAGTTTTTCTAGTAACAATCTAGGGCTACTGTGTGTGCCATTAAATGAGGGAGAATAGAGCTAATGGTATAAGTGGTTTCAATAACAACATCTGTGACAAGCACTGTCACATGAATGTGTGTAGATGCACTGAGTTTATAGTAATACTACAAATTATAATGGCACTAGGGTGAGTATTATAGGGTGGAAAGCAAAGATTCTGAAACACACCTGTCTTCTTTCTTTCTATCACCTTCTGTCACCTTCTATCACCTGCTGTAATCTTCTTTCACCTACCACATTTTCTCTTACCAAGGAAAAAGAACTTCAAAATTATTCAAAGGAGCTCTTACTCTGCATCCCTCCTTTATTTTAAAAATATATTTTATTTATTCATTTTCAAGCTGAGAGAGAGAGAGAGAGAGAGAGAGAGAGAGAGAGAGAGAGAGAGCGCACCAGGGCCACCACCTTGTGGGTCTGGTTTATATGGGACCTGGGGAATTAAACCCGGGGCCTTAGGCACTGGAGGCAAGTGCCTTAACCGCTGAGCCATCTCTCCAGCCCTGCATCCCTCCTTTTGACCTTCCTAATGCCAGCTTCCTCTTTCTGTTAGCGGAGTGACAGAGAGACCCGTTTCCTTGGTTTGACATGATCACCATTAATACTCTGAACTTCCTAATTGCCAATACATGAAAGTATCAGGGCCTAATGCCTTCAGTACTTATCAATAAGACTTGGAATTCCTCTTACTGCTTCCTGACCGTTCTGACTTGAAAAGGGTGTGTTGGCACTGATATTTAATAATGTTAAACAGTACAATAAAAATGTGTTGTTAAATCTCTAGAGATATATATTTTTACTCATAGGAACATTATCTATAAATAAAATATTAGAACATAATTTACTAGACTTTTTTTGTTTCTGGTTTTTCAAGGTAGGGTCTTACTCTAGCCCACACTGACTGGTAACTTTATAGATCCAGGCTAGTATCAAACTTACAGTGATCCTCCTAATACTGCCTTCCAAGTGCTGGAATGAAAGGTGTGTGCCACAATACCCAGCAATTTACTAGACTTATAAAATCAATAGTAAAAGTATTATTGAAAGGTTTTAGGAGAAATGAATACAACGTACAACTGATCATTTTATCTGATCTACTTTTACTTGATATAACAAAGTGTATATTTGAGTTTTTTGAAACTTGTTGGAACAGGATAAGAATCCAATAGCCTCTGTTAGGTAAAAGTGGTAGTCATATAGAAGGAAAGATTTTTAGAATTTTTGGCATCTTAATCAGAGGCAATAAGAATAAAGCTCTAAGCTATAATCAAGACACTTTTGCTTTTTGTAGCTCACCATAGAGCACTGTTGGTGTACCCCCAAATATAAAAAATCTGTACATATTTATACACCTGCTTAATTGCCTTCTGGAATTCTCATCATGGAGAAGACACTCATAATGGTCTATTATGTACATAGCACTCTCAAGCATTTAATGTAAAAGATAGCTAGTTCTTAATATGAAATCTTCAAATAACATTGTATAAGAATCCTTAAGGGAGATTGTGTTGTATAAATTGTAAATATTATGTTCAATTGAAGGAAATTCATTTAAAATAACTGTGAAAACTACAGGCTTTGAATATCTCCAATTCCTAAAGGCCCTGTAATGACATTGCATCTTATGTTTATTTGCTCTTTGCAGGAGAAAGGAAGACAATCGTTTCTTGCACAAAAATCATGAGCAAAAATATCAGCATTGTGGACAACAAGAAATGCAAATCCTTGACCAAGCCAGAGGCACAAATTCGCAAGTGCAATGAGCAGCCTTGTCAGACAAGGTAACCATTGCTGTTCCTTGAAACAAGCTCACAATATTACTGAAGTCACATTTTCTTGGCAACATTACAAAGTATTTTATACAAGGTGTGAACATTTAAATAAATAGGGTGTAAGAAGTAAAGACTGAGATTTATAAGTAAGTGCTTTTGAGGAGGGAAACAAGCCACATGTAAAGAGGAATGGTTATTTTTTTT
>PVHP010002536.1:0-88594 GCA_004024765.1 Zapus hudsonius
TCTCCTCAAACCCTTGTTTTTTTTCCATTACAAGCTATGGCCAAGGCCCTTTGTTGCCTACCAGAAATATATGGTGAGACCCTATTGCTGAAGATACCACATGCTTGGGCTGCAGGTTACTGAGAAATCAAGTTGGAAGCCTCCTCCCTGGTAACTAGTTGTCAGGATGCTGGAAAGAGCTATGAAACCTGTTGGGGAAGAAAAGTCATCAACCATCTTAACCAGAAGTGGACCCTGCAAGCTTTATTACTGGACAGCCAAACCAAATATACCCACTGGTGTAATGGTGGCATATCTGTTATGGGAGAAACCAACTGCTCTCTGATTGGACTTGGGGCCTACTCCATGAAAGGGGCCTAATCAAAAGCCTATGGCTGGGAAGGTCATAAGCCCTAGGGAAGGCTTAATGTCTAGCTAAATGGATAAATTATGCCTACAAACTACCCTCTCAATACTTATGTTTATGTCCATCTATTAGTGTTACTATCACTTTTGGTTCGAGACGCCTCCCTTTTCAGATGGTGGTGTGTGCATGCAGAATGATGTCTTGGTGTCGTCTGAACCATCTTCATGGAGACATATTTAAGCAATGCAAATTGGGACCATGATTTATGATTGTTTATTCCAACACAATAATATATACCAAATGATATTTTCTATTATGGCACGTCACGGCTGTTCAAAGATAGTTAATATAAAAAGAGTACAGAGTAACAAGTGATGTCAGATGTGGTCTTTCATGGTACTTTTGAATGGTTAGAAATGGGTGATTTAAGAATTTCTGTTTTTCAAAGGCATCTCATTTGTGAGATTTCATTTGATTCTAATAATATCTTTTGTAGAGGTGGTAATTGCCGCTATCCACATTCTATAGGTTATAAATCATTCCCTTTAAGCATGGAAATAATATCATACCACCCTTCCTGTTCTCTATTTCAGTTCTAATCAATCCTGAGTCCTCATAATGAAGGCTGGCTAACCTGGTCTTGGGCCCTCCCTCCTGCCTTTCCCCTTCCCTTGTGCTCATTATTCTCCAGCCTCACTGGACTTTTTCTCCCAGATCTAAACACTTTCCTTCCTAGGATGCTCTTCCCCCAGGTCACACTTCAGTAGCTTCTTCTCATCCTTTGTCTCCCATCTCAAGTCAGAAAGGTCTTCCTTGATGTCCCTTCCTCATCTCAGTCACCGTGGCAATGAACTTCCCTTCACATTAGTACCCTCTGTCAGCTGGAAGGAGGGGCAACCAGAGTCCTTCAGCTATGCACAAGTAGTGTTTTCCCTGCAGCTCTCTGCTCTGCATGGATCATGAATTTTCATGTCTATTATCACAAGGACACATTCAGGAAGCACTGCTAGTAGCACCCTGTATTATTACTTTCACTGTAGGATTCATGATTATTTCAAATTGACCAGTGTATCTGTTTATTTCACCTCCTTTGACTATATGCAGCCATCCTTTGTTTCCTGAATTGTTTAAAATAACACCTGCCATGTAGAAGGTTCTCAGGATTTCTTTGCTTAAACAAGGAGGCCTTGTTTTTGTAAAACAACAACAAAAACCAGTGGCTGGGTGAGAAACTGGGTTAGACAATATTCAAGGTTTGGGCAGGTGAAATAATCCTGCAGTATTGGAAGGATATTTGAAACTTTAATTCTTTTAAGAATTTAAGCCACTGCTACAAGCTCAGAAATAAAGTAAATGCAATAATGTACTATTATTCTCCCAAAGAATAAAATCAGAGCAAGATCAGCAGATTTGCATATCAGCTAGGGCTGCAGAAGTTTCTGCCCAAAATCAGTATTTGTAAATTCACACTTTATTTAATATTTAATGCTAAAACCAAAGTACAGAAATTTACTGAGATAATAACTTCCATACTTTGGGGGAATATAATTAAACAAGACTATAAAAGTAAAAATAAGCTCCTCTTTTTTCCCCCCTCCCTCAGAGTTTCTGTTTCCCATAAATTTCAGCTCTTGGTCAAGTCATTAGCTGAATGAAGGTCAAACCTTGTAACATAATTTACCAGAACCACTTTAGCTGTGCTCTTGACAACAAACTTCAAGACTTTCTCTAAAAAGAACAGAGGTGCAAAAGGAATCCATACCAAAGACTCTTCTAATAAGAACAATTAGAATTCTACCAGATGAATTCTAAATTCATGAGTTTTACCCTGAAAATGCACACACCTCCATTTTTCAAAGGGAGTCAGTTTTTCCTTGCAAATTTTTTATGACTCATCCACCTGGCCATTTCTTAATTTGCATAAAACACACCTCCTTTTCAAATACCATCTTCCTGGCCAGCTTGGCATGGAGTATTCATCCAGTGCTTTCTGCTAGGTGACAGTGATGGTTAGGTTTTGTTGTCAACTTGTATCTTTTTAATTATCTTGGGTAGGTCTCTGAGGATGTTTACAGGAAGGCAGCCTCTCAGCAAGGGGCAGGATGTAAAAAGCTCAAAGAAGCAGAAAGTAAATATCCTTTCCTGTGTGGGCCATGCAGGAAGGAAATTCCAGAGACTCAGGAAGCCATTAAGTCTGGGATAGGGTTGTAAGACCCCACCCTAAGGCTATATAAAGGAGAAGAAATTTTCTCCTTGGCCCCCCTGCCTGTGTCCTGCTCTGTGTGTGGTATAGGTGATGGATTTTTCTCTCTGCTCCAACCTGTGAAAGAGGGCCAGTATCCTTCCCTGTTAAGGAACTTCCCCGCAATCTGTAGTTTCAATAAATACTCCCCCCCTAAATTGTGCCTGGTTTGAAGACTCATCCCAGCGACATGTGGCTGACTACGACAGTGACTCTAAATAGAACCCTTAAAGAGGGGAAGCTGGGTGGCCTCAGAGCCTGTTTAAGGCACTGATGGAGTCACTCAGAAGTCTATCAGTACTTCGATCTGGTGCCATGTGAGGAGAATGCATTATACTTCAACACTGTTCTTTTCATCTTTGATATTGATTTCTCGGAAATTGGTTTGAGTATGCCGGAGGCGGTAGCAGCTGAGAGAGGACAGTAGCCAAGAATGATCTCAAGCTATGTCTACATGAGGTCTCTACAGTTGGTTTCCAAATGAAACGTGCAGTTAAGCAGCCTCTGTCTTTGGATGAGGGAACCAGGCTGCAGGACTTACTGACTTTGTTCCATCAAGGAATTTAAATTTTGCCTGAATTGATGAGTCAGTTTAAGACAAAGTAGCTTTTGCCGCCATTGCAAATACAAGAGAAAGGAAAAGAAATGGAACAGTTGGATTGTGTAGCAGGTTTATCTACAGGACATTTCACGTGAGTTTTTGTTTTGATTGAAAGTCACAATCCTTCCAGGTACTGATGTCAAAGGCCAGTTTGGGAGAAAGCAAGGCTTGTTATGTTGTATGTGGTCATGGTGTGAGCTATCCCTACCCTTAACCTCTCATATGGCTAGGACTTAAAATGTCCCTCAAAGGCCATGAGTTAAAGCTTAGGTCTCAGGTTGGCACTGTTGGAGGTGGTGGAAACTTGGAGGAGAAGGGGTTTTAGTCATTGTGGGTGTAACCCTGAAAGGGGATATTTGGACTTCAGGTCCTCCTCTTCTTTTTGTACTTCCTGTCTACCATGAGATGAGGGACTTGCTCTACCATACAGTCTCAACCATGATGTCTCACCACAGGCTCCAAAATAATGGGTCAATTGGCCCTGGACTGAAACCTTAAAGTATCTCCAACATAAACCTCTTCTCATTGAAAATGATCACAGATATCTCAGTAGAGTATTGGAAAGTTGACATTCCTCTTCCACAGACATTGCTTATAGCCCTACTAATCAGGTATTTTTTTTTAAAAAATTTTATTTCTCAGAGAGAGAAGGAAAGAGCAAGAGAGGGGATGCATAAGCCAGGGCATTTTGCCACTGTAAAACCCAGACACATGTGCCACTATATGTGCTTGGCTTTACGCGAGTACCAGGGAATTGAACCCCAGGTAGCAGACTTTGCAAGCAAGTATCTTTAACCACCGAGCAATCTCCCAGGCTCTCTCAGCAGATATTCTTATCCAAGCTGCTTGACCTTGACCTACCCTGTGTCTGCCTCCTTTGGACTATGTGTGTATCACATAGATTCCAGGGGCCGGCTGACAATGAAACTAGACTATCAGTCTCTTGGTTAGATGAGGTGCCAACATTTAGTTAAAATGTTTATCTTCTAAGAATCTCCCATGGTCAAAAAAAAAAAAAAAGGATCTCCCATGCTCCACTAAGAGTTTTAAGAGGAATTTTCAAGCTGAAACTTGCTTGAAGATAAACATAGCTCTTGAATATGATTCCAAGGAATAGGGGAAGGTGAGTGTTGCAGTCAGCTTTCTAGTTGCTGTGCAGAAAGAACCCAAACATAAACGGCTTGTGGAGGAATGGGTTTATTAGGCTTACGGACTCGAAGGGAGACTCCATCCTGGCAGGAAAAATGATAGCATGGGCAGAGGGGTGGACATCACTTGCGCCACAGCACTGCAAACAGCGGCAGGAAGGTGTGCCAAACAGTGGCAAGGGGAAGCTGGCTTATAACCCCATAAGCCTGCCCCTGACAACACAGTTCTAACAAGGTTGTAAAACCCAAATTAGCTGAGGTTATCAATCAGAACACATTCATTTGTTTGTGGGGTACACCTGGATCAAACCATGATAGTGAGATAAGTGGTCTAGATCTTATTTTGAATAAATATTCTAGAATGGTCTATGTCAGACAGTTTTGTCAAGTAGTCCTACACTAGGAGTTGGATAGCGAAGCAAATGTACAAATGCTTTGATGTTTCATTGGTAAGACTGCTGAAGGCCACTCCTGGCGAGTGGCTCCTTCAAATTCACTGTGCTGGGCCAAGCAAAGCAATTCTCAGGCCCTGGGTTATAAGTCCAGAGCACAACTTTTATATTGAAATTCATCATGGAGTGACTTTTGCTTTCATTTCACAGAAGAGAAGGGTGAGGTGAGTTCTTCAACAGGTTCTTCATAAAGCACCAGCAGCTGTCAGCTAGGTTCAGGGCCACATAAGGTCCTGTGATCTCAGGAGCTCTGTGCATGGAGTTCATTTCGGGACTGCTGACATTTTGGAAGTCATAATATTATCTTTGAACTTATGTTTTATAAGTGACATATAGTGGGACAATGAGGCATGTGCATGAGCAGAGAGGAGATAAAAGCATACAGGTCTCCCACTGTTGGCCACCCCATGAGCATATAGTTTCTGTGAAACAGCCAAAAGCTCAAAGTTCTGGTAGCTCCATGGAGCATAGTAGTTCCTGAGAGTCAAGGTTAGTATAAGGTAAGTATTCTAGTTACTTTTCTCATTGCTGTGACAAAATACCTGACTAAAGCAACTTCAGAAATGAAGGGTCTATTTTGTCTCATGGTTTGGGGGGGGGACACAGCACAGTGTAGCAGGAAGTCATGGCAGCAGGAAGCTCCAGTGGCTGGTCACGGGGTGTCTATTCAGGAAGCAGAATCTAATGTCTGTGCCCATCTTGCTTTCTCCACTTTTCCTTTTTGTTTAGTTTGGGACCCCAACCCTTGGATGGAGCCACCCACATTCAGGATGGGCCTCTCCTCCTCAGTTAAACTTCTCTGGGAACTTCCTCCAATATACTCCCAGAGGTGTATCTCCAAGGTGATTCTGAATCGAGTCCAGTTGATGAGAAAGATGAACCATTACAGCAGGTGTGAGTCAAAGTCCCAAAGACTGGGAAAGCCTGTGACTGACAGCCAAGTGTAGTGTGCCGTGTTTCCACTGAATCAGAATTTACTTCCAACATAGAAAGGAAATGTGCTTTAGGAAATGCACATGGGGGGAATTGCATCATGTCCTTTCTTTCTCAATTTTAATGTAAATTTAATTAATTTATTTCTCAATATATGTATAGTGTCGGTCAGCCATACACCATTGCTGAGATTAATCTCCAAACCAGGCACAGTTTATGGGGGGAAAGGGTTTATTGAAGCTACAGATCCAGGGAAGTTCCAATACAACAAAAGAGAATGCCCCCCTTTCACAGGTCCAAGCATAGAGAGAAACCCATCACCAATACCATACTCACAATAGCAAACAGGAGGGTGAAGGAGAGAATTCTTTCCCCTTTATATAGCCTTAGGGTTGGGTCTTGCAACCTCCTCCCAGACTTAATGGCTTCCTGAGTCTCTGGAATTTCCTTCCTGCACTGCCCTCCCAGGAAGGGATGTTCATTTCTAGCTCTCCTGAGCTTCCTTACATCCTGCCACCTACTAAGAGGCTGCCTCCCTGTAAGCATCCTTAGAGACCCATTGAAGATAATTAAAAAGGTCAAATTGATAACAAAACCTAATCACATACAGTATGCATGTGTGTGTATGAGTGTGTGTGTGTGTGTGTGTGTGTGTGTGTGTGTGTGTGTGTAAATATATGTGCCCAGTTCACGGGTATGTAGAGTCCAGAGCACAATGTAAGGAGTCCTACTCTGTTGCTCATTTGCTTTGTTTCCTTGAGACACAGTCTTTCACTGAACCTGGAATTGCTGGTTTCAGTCAGACGAGCAGAGCAGGGAGCTCCAGAGATGCTCTGGTCCCTGTTCCCACCTCTGCGACTTGGGGTCACAGGTGTGAGTGACTGATGTAGTCAGCTTTCTAGTTGTTGTGCAGAAAGAACCCAAGCAAAAGTGGCTTATGGAGGAATGGGTTTATTAGGCCTATGGACTTGAGGGGAGACTTCATCCTGGCAGGGAAAATGATGGCATGAGCAGAGGGGTGGACATCACCTCCACCACAGCACTTCAAACAATGGCAGGAAGATGTGCCAAACACTGGCAAGGGGAAGCTGGCTTATAACCCCCATAAGCACCTCCTCCACAACACAGCTCCAGCAAGGTTGTAAAACCCAAACTGCTATCAGCTGAGGATCTATCAGTCAGAACACATTTATTTGTTTGTGGGAGACACCTGGATCAAACCATGACAGTGACCATGCCCAGCTTTTGCATAAGTTCTGGGGATTGGGCTCAGGTTCTCAGGCTTGTGTAGAAAGTGCTGTTCTCCCCCTCTACCCCCATATCTTTTCTTATTAATATCACTTCCCAGTATTAGCCAAACACTTACATGAATATGACAGAAAGAAAATAATATGGCCATGCACTCTGCCCTTTCCTCTAGGTAGACCATGCCTATGATCACGAGGTGGAATCAGGTGTTGAGTTAGTTCTCTGCAGCACTCCCATGGTTCTGGGAAGACAAATACTTAGACATATAAGACTTCTGCAGCAGGAATTGCATGATTTCTGGTTCTGTCTTAATTAAATGTCATTGCATTTGCATTCTAGAGATGAATAGTTTAATTGTTTGGGGGAGAGAGAATTTTGTTTGTTTTGCTGGATGATAGGTGAACAGTAAAATTTGTCCTGTTAATTTAAATTTTCTATTTTATTTGCTTAAAACAACATAAATTTCAACGAGAAAGCACTGTGATGTGGTATGAGAGAGCGAGAGAAAGAGAGAGAGACGAAGAAGGAGATTGTGGAAAGAAGAGTGAAGGTTTATTATTTGGTGCTCTTGACTGAACATTTGTCCTGTTTTTTAGGATAAGGTGTCTAATTTTCATTTTGCACTGGTTCCCACAAATGACATCACTGACTCTCAGTGTCTGTGTGCTCAAGCTGTGCCGACTGCCCTGGACACTGTCTAAGTGTAGTAGCCTGAGAAGGAAGACAGAATACAGAGGCACCAGCTTCCCCAAAGCCAAATGATGTCATGGTGGTTTCTATAAGCAAAACCCCAGCAGCAGTTTTTACCTTGGTCTCCATGGAAACAGGTAATAGATTAAAAATGAAAAGTTAGAACACTTTGCTACTGGCTCTCCCTATAGGAAGGAATCTCCTAAACGTATTGACTAAAATATGTTTATAGATAATGGTCTGTGTGCCCACTCGCTTCTGACAGACCTAAGGGGACATAGATCTGTCCTTTAAGGCATAGGCTCCATGAAGCATGTTTCTTTTGTGTTCTTTCTATTAAGGGACTGACATAAGAGAAAACCAAAATCAACACTCTAACACTGGGTGCTCAAGGCTTTTTAAAGACACATGAACTTGAACTTCTTGGGCTGAGGTGACAGTTCAGTCAGTTTAAGTGCTCGCCTTGGAAGCATGAGAACACAAGTTCAGCCCCCAGAATCCCCAGTTGATGCTGGGGATGGAAGTGCATGTCTATAATTCCACTGCTGGGGAAGTGAAGACAAATGATCCTTGGAACTCACTGATCAACTAGCAAGCTCAGTTGGCAAGCTTCAGGCTTATGAGAGACCCTGTGGTGGTTTGAATCAAATGTTTCCCATAAACCCATGTTTTTTCCATGTTTGGTCCAAAGCTAGTAGCAATTTGGGAGATGGAGCCTGTTAAAGGAGGTGTGTTCCTTGGTGTGGGCTTTGGGGTGTTATAGTCCAGCTTCCCCCTTGCCAGAATTCACTCATTCTTGCTGCTATTTTTCTACCTACAGTGGCAAGACATGATGCCCAGTCTCTGCTCTAACATCCTTTCCCTGCCATGATGAAGCTTCCCCTTAAGACTATAAGTCAAAATACACTTTCCTCCCACCAGCTGCTTTTGGCAGATCTTAACAGGATGGTAACTACAATAGACTTGGTCTCAGAAAAGGGAGAAGGTACTCACGATGATGATACCAGAAGTTGTCCTCTGGCTTCTACATGCACACACACACATCATACATGAACACATACACACAAACTCAAAAAAAGCTTGAACCTCTCTGGTCCAAAATAACTATTAATTTTTTAAAATTTTCTTAGAACTGAAAGAGATTTTTCAGAGGATTTGTTTGTTGTTTGGTCCAAATCAAGCTTGGAAGACTGATCTCTGTCTCCCACCTCTACATTTGCTTGTGGGACAAGGTGAGGAAGTTCAATGTTCCCACCTACCTGGAGCCTCCAAGATGTTCTCTATGACTGAGAAAGGGAGCAGCTCAAGACAGCACAGCAACACGCTTCTTCTGGACTGTTCTGAGCTAGCTCTACCTCTCAGGCTGTCATGGGGCAGCTGCAAGTGGTCTTCCCATGAGGACACTAAAGGAAATGCTGAATTGTTCCCCAAAGGAATGCATGAAGAACTTCTCCCCACAAACTCAGGCCTCTGTTTTTCAAGAACAGTGTACACTATAGCAGGAATGAATGGCTGTCAAAATCATCGGTGATGACTTTCAAACTACAGAACCTCTGTTCCTGAGTCTTGGGGTCCCCCTCATGCTGCACTGGGGTGGAGTTACAGAAATGAACAGGATGGGCGAATTTTCCTGTGAAACTTATTCTACACCTGCCCCAGAAGTAACATTATACCAAGCCTGACAAAACGACATTTCCTCTCCCCAAGTACTTCAAAGCACAGCACAGCAGGGCTTTGCAGCCCACAGGAGAGCCTGCCTCCAGCTGCCAGGGCCAGCATGCCCACAAGCTCACCTGTGGAACTTCCTTAAGGGGAAAAGAAACAAGCACACTAATGGTGCATTTCTGTGGACAGGAGATAAGCGCCCTCTTTAGCAAGGCTCTGAAATGAGGGATTGAGGCATCATTTGATCTGATTTGGGTAGCACTCCACTCTAAAGCCTGCATGCATTAAACAAAGGTGAATTAGAGCGAAAGGCCAGGAGAGGCAGGAAGAAATGGAAAAAGTCTGATGAGGAAGACAAATCCTTAATGAGTTTTCTATTGAAGTAGCCAATAAATAGCTTGTTAGAAATAGGTCAAGGGAAAAAAATATATTTATATATTCATTCCCCATCTATCTTTTGTGTCCGGCTTAGGCTTGCTGTCCAGAAAGCTTTAACTCTGTGGTCTATTACCATCAGAACATTAACATGAATAGCAATGACGTGTGTAGATAATGGCTTTTTCGACATGACAGAGTTGTCTGGAAGTGTTGTGTGCTGGGAAGTCAGGCTGACTTCTCTGCAGGGATCTTTAAATTGTCCTTCAAACCCCCGCTGAAAAATCTGTGTATCTGGGAAAGATTCCACAGGTACCCCATCCCTCCTATTTCCCAACAGGCTGGGAAAACTGCTTATGAAATGATCACCTTTTGTCTTTGCTTCTATTGCTGCAGTGTCCTGGTACAGTTGAAAGGCATGGAGACATAGATTCGAGCAGTCCCTGTGTGCCCAGGGCAAGCTGTAACTCATTCTTCAGTATGATCAGGGGAGGGGATGCTAGTAACCAGCTAGAGTAATATGAGTAAAATTAAGATTGTGCATTATTCAAGAGTAAACTTTTCTTTATATATATATATATATAGTATCATACATATTATACATGCTATATAAACATGTAAATATATATTTAATACTTTATTTATTTGCAAGCAGAGAGAGATGAAGAAAAGAGAGACAGACAGAGAGAATGGGCTTGCCAGGACCTCCAGCTGCTGAAAGGAACTCCAGATACATGTGCTACTTTGTGCATGGCTTTACGTGGGTACTGGGGAGATGAATCTGGGTTGTTAGGCTTTGCAGGCAATCGACAGTCCAAGAATAAACTTGTGGGTTTGTTTCCTTACATGACAAAAGGGAATAATCAGGTGTGATTAAGACTCTTGAAATGGGCAGTTATCCCAGAATATTTGTGTGGTTCTAGTGGAATTATGTGGATCCTTAAAAGTGGAACAGAGGCTAGTTGGTAAAGTGCTTGCCTGGTATGCAAGAGACCCTAGGTTTGATCCCCAGCACTGCATAAACTGGGTGTGGCTCATGGCTGTGATTCCAGCGTTTGGGAGGTAGAAACAGGAGGGTCAAGAGCTCAAGGTCGTCTTAGAAAATTAAAAGCCAGCCTGGACTGCGTGAGACCTGGTCTCAAGAGAAAAATAAATAAGTAAAAACGTGGAAGAGGGATGAGAAAAGAAGGCTGGAGTGATGAGCTGGGAGGATGCCCTGCCACCACTACTGCCTCTATAGACAGAGGAAGGAATGCCAAAGCCAGAAAATGCAAAGAATGGATTCCCCACTAGAGCATCCAGATAGGAAGGCATCCCTGCTCATGCCCTCATGTTAGCCCAGTGGGATTCAGATCACAAATTTAATTGACAGGGTTGGGGGTAGCAGTGGTAGAGCCCATGCTTAGCAAGTGTGATGCCCTAGTTTTTGTCCCCAACACCACAGACACACGAATTAAAGAATTATGAGATATAAGAATTATTGTGTAAGCCATGACATTTTTGGTAATTTGTTAAAGCAGCAATAGGAAGTGATTACATTCACCTTAAGTATTATTTTCCATCCTACAACCACAATGAACCTTTTAAAACTTTGAAAAATTCATGTTACTCCTCTGCTCAAAACCTTCTAGTGCATCATCCTTGCTCAGAGTCTTCCAAAGCCAGAGAGTGCTCCTTGGAGACAGTGTGGAAGCCGGCTTTGCTGCCTCTCTGACCATAGCTCTACACACCTTCCCTCTCTGACTCAGAGGCTCCTCCTTCAATGTGCCAGGCCACAGACACATCACAGCCTGTCTCCATTGCAAGACCTTTGCCTCCACCAGATCCTTCCACTGAAGTGACTCTCCCTCAGAGAGTTGGGAAGGCACATGGGCTTGGGCCAGCTTGCCTGGGTGCACCTCTCACCTCTGCCACTTCTAGATGGGTGCCCTGAAGAAAGTATTTAACTCCTATGTGCTTCATTTCCCACCTGTGAAATGAGAATAATCATAGCACCTGTATCCTATGATTTCGTGACTAGTTAGAGTTAGTCCAGTAAAGAATTCAGCACTATACCTGATGCAGCTAGATAACCATTGTGATACATGTCTTAGCACATCTATGGCTTGTTCTGGCTTTTCTCAGCTTACCAATTTCATCATTCTTATCCTCTGACAGCACATCCATTTCTTGCTTATGTTTATCACTACCTGTAATGGTTTGGACCTGAAATGTCTCCCTCAGGCTCTCTTTTGAATGTTGTTTGCTAGCTGGTGGCACTGTTTTGGGAGGGTGTTGGGCCTAGCTGGGAGAAGGTGTCTAGGAGTGGGTCATTGAAGGTTCTAGCTGGCTGATGGCTCTTACTCATGACTCCCTGGTCCACTGTGATGTGAAAAACTTCTGCTACTTGCTCTCACTGTGATGAACCAAGCTGTTCCACCATGCTTCCCCTCCATGAAGGAGTGAAACCCTCCGAAATTGTGAACCAAAATAAATTCTCCTCTCTTAAATTGTTTCTTTCAGGTATTTTGTTCACCATGAGGTAAAAGTACTACCTGATCTGTTATGTATTTGTTAGTGCCATTGTCTCCCCTATGGGACATAAGAGCATGACACTCTTTGATCCCCTGGCACAGTGTAGGCTCCCAGTGTTTGAGATTGAATCCACTCAGTCAAGCATGTAGAACAGGAGACATCTTTATTGTTTCTGTGATTAAGCCTTCTGAAATTATTTCCACGCCTCAGCATGAAAACATTCTTTTTTAAAAAAAATATTTTATTCATTTTCAAGCAGAGAGATAGAGAGAGATAGAGAAAGAGAGAGAGAGAGAGAAAAGACATTCTTATTCATGAAGCCAGTAAGATACAGAACCAGTATTTGAACCCTGATTATTTACTGATATCCCAGGCAGAGTTGATCACACGTGATTTCTGATGTTTTCTTCTCACTGATGCATCTCCCAGCAGGGATCTTTCTGGGGTTTCTTAATCCCTTCATGTTCTGGTCCCTGGGAAATATATTTTATTGCTCTGAGTCCTTAGGCACTTGCATGGGGACATGTGATGTGGATATTCATGATGAAATGAAACAATTTGTATGCATTTAGGAAGCTCAAGGCTAAGCCTAACAGCTTGAACAGCTTGAAATGCACATATCCTCTGGGAACCTCTCTGCATAAAGGGTTGACCATGATGCAGGCATGAGGGGACAGTCAGCTTCATGGAAGACTCTCAAAATCATGTCACAAGGTTTTCATGGCTCTTCCAGTTGGGCTATGATTTGTCAGTGGTACTACAAACATTACTGAGCCACAGGATGTGGCATATGTGAAATGTACACCCTGCAATGATATCAATTATTGATCGTGAGCGTATTTGAAGACATTTGTCCTTGAGTTTTGGTGGCACTTTGCTGCCACATGTAGGTTCTGTGCTTACAGAAAAACTGGAGTGAGTATTTTGAATAAGCTGACTATTCAAATAGTGCTCAAATCAGATGGTGGATTTTAAAATACTGAAGTTGATGGTATTTCATTGGCAGAAAGAAAATACTGGGTGATATATATCAATAGGGTTTTCATGCAGATAATAAACACTATTCTCATTTCAATTTTTTCTGTTTCCTCTGTGTGTGTGTGTGTGTGTGTGTGTGTGTGTGTGTGTGTGTGTGTGTGTGTGTAAACACTCATATGTGGAGGTCAGAGGACAAATTTTGGGTTTTTCCTCCCTGTTCCACTTCAGTTGAGGCAGGGTTTGTCTCCATCTTGGTCTGCGGTGATTGTTTCACTGTGTTCACAGAGAGCATTTGGAAAATTCTCCTGTCTCCACTTTCCATCTTGCCAATAGTGTGTTGGGATTACAGAAACCCACCACGGCTCTGGCTTTTGATATGGGGTCTGAGGCTTGGATATAGTGTCTTCAGGGGCAAGTGCTTTATCCACGGAGTCATCATCTCCTTAGTTCCTCAAATATTTCTTTCTATTATGGAAAATATACACATTTAAAATTTGCTATTTTGACCATTGTAACATATAGAATTTAGAAATAAATTCATAAGACTGTGCAAGCATTTTCCAGAATTTGTTCATGGCTGAAACAGGAACTCTGCAGCCACCAAACAGAACTTCATTCACCTCCCTCCTCGTAGCCCCTGTGGCCTCCAGAAAGTAGATTTCTGTTTTTATGATTTCCCCCCAATATCCCATGTAATTGGAATCCCATGATGTTTGTCTTATTATTTCTGGATTATTTCACTTAGCATAATGCTTTCAAGATTCATCCATGCTGCACAATATATCAGAATCTCACTTAATAAAGACAGATGGTGATGATTGTGATGGTTCATATTGACTATCAACTTGGCAGGTCTTAAAAGCACTCGAGAGGCATTATTTAGATTAGGTTAGCTTCTGGGCATGTCAGTGAGGGATTATCTCCATTAGGTTAATTGAGTGGGGAAGACCCACCTTAATTGTGGGCCAGACCATTTCATGGGGGGAGAGCTGGCTGAGCACCAGCATTCACCTTTCTTTGCTTCCTCAGTGTGGGCTGAATGTTACCAGCTCTGCTTAACTCCTGCTATCATGTCTTCCCCCATGATGGACTAGGCCATGGAACTGTAAACTGAGATAAACCCTTCCCACCTTAAGCTGATTTGTCTGGTATTTTTGTCCCAGCAATGAGAATATAACTTATACATATTCCACTAAATTATATACTAAATTTTGCTTGTTCACTCACCTGTTGGTACATTTGGGTCATTTCCAAATATTTTGGATTGTTTCATATATATATATATATATATATATATATTTATATATGATATATCATATATATCAAATATATATATTTGCGACCGGTATAGCCCAGGATGGCTTGGAACTTGTTATTGTAGCACAGGCATGCCTTGGGCTCCTGATCTTTCTACCTCTACCTCCCAATGGCTGGAAGCATAAGCAGGCCCTGCCATACCTGGCTTTCTTTCTTCCATCTTTGGGGCTATAGTGAATAATGTTATTCAAACAGTGGTGTACAAATATCTGTTTGAGCCACTGCTTCCAATTTTTTTTTGGTGTATATCTAGAGGTAGAATTGCTGGATTATATGGTCTAGATTAATTCTACATTTAACTCTGAAGGAACTTCTAGTTTTCCATAGTGGTCGGTCACAGCGTCTTGTATTCCCAAAGCAATGTGCACAGGCTCCAGTTTCTCCACATCCTCATCAATCTTATCATTTTCCATTTTGGACATTAGTTATTGTAATAGGTATGAGCTAATAGCTTTGCTGAGTTTGTTATTAACGTTTTCAGGTTCTTCTTTTTTCTTTTTCCATCTTTCTTTCTCTTTTTACTTTTTGAAGTAGGGTCTCACTCTCTCCCAGGCTGACCTAGAACTCACTCTATAGTTCCAGACTAGCCTTGAACTCATGGTGATACCCCTTCCTCTGCCTCCCAAGGGCTGTATTAAAGGCCTGTGCTACCATGCCCAGTTTCCTCTGTTCATTGATGGAATGTTTAGAGCTTTCAATATATAAGATCATGTCTTCTGTAAAAGAAAAACAAACATAATTTTAATTCTTCCTATCCAATTTCGATGCTTGTTATTTGCTTTTTCCAATTTGATGCTTTTTAAATGCCATCTCTTCTGCCTGGAACTTCTATTACATGGAGCCTAGACGACAGGAGCATGCGTATTTAGGCTTTCCTGATCATAAGGGAGATTCCCATCTCTCAGTATTGAGTTTTTAATATGCGATATTCATTATGCTGAGAAGCCTTTCTATTAATGGAATAAGTAATTTTTTATTTTGAAATGGTATTGAATGTTGTCAAATGCTTTTTCTGCATTGAAATGATTATCTGCTCTTCTCCCTTTTGAAATTTGATGTATTTCACAGGTTGATTTTCAGATTTAATCACATTTGATCACGGAGTATAATCTTTTGACTATGCTTCTGAATTCTGCTTGATAGAATTTTTGGAAGGCACTTTACATTGATATTCACTGGGGATATTGCTCTGTAATTTTCATCCCCTGTAGTGTCTTTCTCAGGCTTTGATATCAGGATAATACTAGTCTCAAGATTTCTAGGTTAGGAAATGACCCTACTTTTCAGGGTTTTTTTTTCAAGGTTTTGAGAAGGATTGAATTTAATTCTTGAAATGTTTGATAGGATTCAGGGTTTTGATTACTGGCTCAATCTCTTTATTAGTATATATCCCATTACATGTTCTATTTTTTATGATTCTGTTTTAGTACACTTCTAAGAACTCATTTCATCAAGATTACTTAATTTATTGGTGTACAGTTATTCCTAGTACTCTTTTATAGTCCCTTTTATTTCTGTAAGGTTGGCAGTAATGCCCTATTCTGATTTCTGATTTTTGTAATGTTGAGTGTGTTGTTGTTGGCATTGCTGGGAGAGAACCCAAGGACTCCTGCATTCTAGGCCCACATTCTAGCTGAGCTCTACCCACAGTTCCAATGCATTCTTGTCCACTGGTCAGTCTAGTAAGTCTAGCTCAAAGGCTTGATAATTTTATTAACCTTTTCAAAGAAACATTTTATAAATTTATTGATTTTTCTCTACTCTTTTTTAGCTTTCTATCTTGCTTATCTCACTCTATTTTTTATTATTTTATTCTGTTATCTTTGGCTTTAACTGCTGAGCCATCTTCTCAGCCCCAACTTCTGCAAACTTTGGAAGAGGTTTGATCTTTCTTTGTAAATTTTTTAACATGAAAAGGCAGGTTATTGACTTGAGAGCTTTCTTCTACATTGATGTATGCATTTATGGCTACAATAGTCTCTTTTCCCTCATTATTTTATTGACAATTTTTGTACATGTGTATAATATATTTGGATCTTCATCTCTGCCCATCATCTTCTCTTGTCCCCTCTTTCCATCCCCCTTCAACTGAACCTCTTCTTCTTCCCAATTGATCTCTCTCTCAGTGTCGTAATTTCCTTCTTAACCCTGTGTTGCTTTTACTTTCTTGTTACCTGACCAGAAATAGCTCATGGCTTCCAGTTTTGAGGGGAAGTTTCATCATGGCTGGGAAAGCATGGTAAGAGCACACAGCTAGACATCACAACTGAGCATCAGCAGGGAGGAAGCAGAAACAGGGAGATGAGTGTAGCAAGCAGAGCTGGTCAAGGACACCTCAAGGCCCACCCCCAGTGACGCACTTCCTGCAACAAGACCCTCCCACCCAAAGTTTCCACCAGACTCGTGGCTTAGAGAGTCTTGTCACAAGGCCTCTGGCCTTACCAGTCTGGCCTTTCTTCTTGCCCAGTTTCCTCGGGTTTAATCAAACACATTTTCACAAAAATACCATGGATATCTGTGGTAACCATTTGCTTAAGTGCTTTCTTTTTATCTTGGATCATTTCTAATCACCACTTAACACTGGCCTTAGACATATTTCACTTAGAAGTCTCACTCCATTTTCTCTCCACAATAAATTAAGTATTCATGTGCTTTCAGAGCATCTAATATATACCTTTATCATGGTGCTGAGGACCTCCTATCACAGAAGCTTTTGTTTAGGTAAGACTGTTCTTACTCTCCAGGAGGGAAGGGATACCTATCTGATTTATGTTTTTAATGGCTAGAAAAATGTAGGCAAAATTAAATTCCTATGGAAACATCTCTATCATTCTTATAATAATAAAAATCCATCCTTTTTTAGAGGAAATAAAAAAGACACAGCATGCTAAAGATTTCATTAAGAGATGAATATGTAGAAAAGGTTTGGTCAGTTTTGATGTCTTTTAAGAAAAAGGTAAAATGAGTATAGCTCACATGTCTTCTTTTCAAACATTTATTGATACAAAACTTCCTTTCTTCTTCCACTTTTATGGGATGATAAGCACAAACATATTTTTATCTCAGTCAATTAGATACCTCTAGATTTGTGGCCCATTCACATATCTCATTTGAAACTATTCTATCATCAACCAAACTGCTACTTTTATTGCTTTCCATTTTCATATCTTCCTCAACCCCAGTGACCAAGGTTATCTCAAAACAGTAGTTCTTTCCCTGTACTGAAGGAAGCTTCACTGTTATTGCAAGACCAGTAGTTTTCCCCATTTTATTATCATATTAGATAACATCCTATGCTGGTGTTTGTTGAATGTTTTCACAAACTATTTGAAACACAGTTTTTGCTTATGACTGGGCAGCCTTCTGGTCACAATGGCAGTCAATAATATCATTCTACAGTCTTGGCACATTGCATTACTTTCTGTAAAGGGGTCAATTTATTCTATCAGAGCTAGAGAATAACCAGAGAAGAGTGCTAAATCAAATTAGCCCAGGAGAGAGAGAGAGAGAGAGAGAGAGAGAGAGAGAGAGAGAGAGAGAGAGAGAGAGAGAGAACACCTCTATTATGTGATACTAGAGTGGTCTATTTTTTTTAGAGAGGAGAAACAAAATTTGATCCCAGAAACTGATGCTATATGGAAAAAGTAGTTTCAAATTTCCTTGGGGACAGTTACCTAAATGCTTTCTTCAAAAGATCTAAGGAAATGTAATCCACTGCAGAAGTTATGCTAAATTTATTCCCTTTCCCCATCCAAACCAGGTACAGTTATGGGAAGAAAGGATTTATTGAAGTTATAGACCCAGGGAAGTTCTATAAAGGCAAAAGAGGCTGGCCCCCCTTCACAGGTACAAACACAGAGAGAGAGAGAGAGAAACCATCACTAATAACACACACACACACACACACACACACACACACACACACACACACACCAGCAAAAAGGCAAGGGAGGAAACAGATTTCCTTCCCTTTTATATGACCTTAAAGTGGGGTCTTGCAAACTTTTCTCAGACTTATTGGCTGTATTAGTCTCTGGAATTTTCTTCCTCTACTGCCCTCCCAGGAAGGGATGTTTGTTTCTAGCTAACATGACTCCCTAAATTTCCTGAGCCTCCTTTCTCTCTTCAATTTAGAGGAAATCTGCTACACAAAACTCAAGATTACTGTGGGTTGCTAACACGTCAAGTTGACAACAAAACTTAACCATCACACTGGGAAACCTCCAACTGAGTTGTTTAGGGAGTCCAGTAAGGCCCCTCAAACACTACAGGTTATTTCCATTGCTCTTGGCTGCTTACCAGAACTGAATGGTAAGACCTTGTTGCTGAAGACTTCACATGCTTCCATCACAGGACACTGAGAAATCAAGCTAGAACTGAGCTGGAAGGCTCCTCCCTGCTGGCTAGTTGTCATAATGCTTGAAAGTTTTATGCAGTCTGTGGGTGAGAAAAATCATCAACAGTCTGAGCCAGGACTGGGCCCTGTGAGCTACACAACTAGCCAGCTTGACAAGATGTGCCTACTGGTACAATAGTGGCATGTCAGTAATGGGGTAACCCACCATTCTGTGATTGGATATGAATCCAGGGTAGAACTCAGGTCTGATACTAAAAACCAATGGCTCAGAGGTTTCTAGGGAGAAAGTTATTCCTGTCCTCTGGCTAAATGGGTATGTTTTGGAAATCAAATTGCTCCTTAAATATTTATGTTTGTTCCTGTAGATTAGTGCTGTCCTCACTTTCAGTCAGAGAAGATTCACTTTTGATGATGGTAACCATTAGGGAGACCCAAGACTGGTCATGTTACTGAGAATAAGTGACATCTGAGTGCTCAGAACTGGATGAGACGTCTCCATTACATTCAGAAGAGCTTAGGAAACATTGTGGAGGTGGATACAGAAAGAATATTAATGCTGCTCTCACTGCTGACTGGAGAAGCTTTTTCCTTTTTGAAGATGACTGGGAAGACTCAGAATTCATCAAAGTGCTGAGAATAAGAGGCTGATGAGAGATACCTCTATCTCTCCCTCCTAGGCTCCAGGAACATCATGGAAAAGGGAGCAGAAATAATATAGGAATTAGAGGGTGCTTGTCATGGTTTGATCCAGGTGTCTCCCACAAACAAATGAATGTTCTGGGTAATCAATCCTCAGCTGATGGCGGTTGGATTTTACAACCTTGATGGAGCTGTGTTGTTGGGGGTGAGCTTATGGGGTTATAATCAAGCTTCCCCTTGCCAGTGTTTGGCACACCTTCCTGCCGCTATTTCCAGTGCTGTGGCGGAGGTGATGTCCACCCCTCTGCTCATGCCATCGTTTTCCCTGCCAGTCTGGAGTCTCCCCTCGAATCCATAAGCCAAATAAACCCATTCCTTCACAAGCCGCTTTTGTTTGGGTTCCTTTGGTGCAGCAACTAGAAAGCTGACCACAACAGTGGTGAAGAGGACTTTGAGACATATCCTCTGGGCATGAAGTCACTGGTGCACTCACGACCTCACAGTGGCTGTCATCTGTCATTAATTACCTCCATGAGATCTGCACAATATTGAGCTCATCAACATTTTGACATGGATAATAGAGGAAAAAGAAAAAGATCAAAGTGGAAGGGCTTAGTTGGAAAGAGGAGGGGGTTCACTGGAATGTGGGGAGGGGAAGAGATTATGACCAAATTATAGTATGTTCATGTATGAAAATTCTCAATTAAAAAAAACCAAAAAGTCTCCTGGTGCTGCAGAGATGGCTCACTGAAGTGCTAGCTCACTAGGTAAGTAAGTGCAAACATGAGAGCCTGAGTTCAATCCCCATCTCCTAAGTGCAAAACAGCGTGTCTCCTTGCACACCTGTAACCCCAATCCTGTGGGAGGCAGCAGGAGAATAATTGGGGCTCACTGGCAAATCAGTCTGATCAAAAATAAATAATAAATAATAAACAGCAGCTCCAGCATAACTGAGAGACTCCTTCTCCAGGTTCTCCAGGAAACAATGTGGACGAGAGATAGAGGAGAACATTCACCATTCTCCTGTGATCTCTATGCATGCACACCGGGTCCATGTGTCTCCACACACACTTGCATGCACTGTACATACACCACTTACCTTGCATGCTACTCATAGTCAGAAACTTGCCTCTGTGTGGCCAGCAGAGTGCCTAGTTAGGTACATGCTCAACAAGTCAATGTTAAGTGAAAGTTGCAACATGCCTGGTCCTTGTAGCCATGAAGTGTGTCAAGAAAGTTACTTGGAGTAGAATATTCAGAGAGCTGGTAATTGGGAGGGCAGCACATGAGGAATGCCAGCACTGATTGAAGCAGTGTTCCCACCACGAAGGCCTGGAAGGAAAGGTCAACACAATGGATTGCAGTAGAAACTGCAGGCCACAGATGCGTTCCTACCCTCTGGGAGGGAGAGGATGCTGGAGATTCTGATGTTCTCGCCCCACCCACTTGTTGTAGAACATCTATTTTGGGAAGGCCAAGAACATGACCTTTAGTCTCAAGGAAGGTGAAGATACCCAGAGGGATGGGAGTTTTACATCAACCAACTATGACCTCAGCTTTTCCTATAAAGAACACTGAACTTATTTTGGCAACTCCAGGGAGCCACTGATATTTAGGGATGGAGCTCAGACAAAAATAATGTCATCCATTTGCACTTAGCTCTTCCAGTGGTCTCAAGGTCTGGGTAACATTTGCTGTTGCTGATGGAGGTTTTGTTTGCACAGTCTACCTGTGGCTCTGCTTCAGACTTGGACTCTGGGGTCTGGGCTGTTTGTCACTTCTGAAAAAGCCCAAGGTACACATTTACACATGACAGGCTGCTCAGGCTAACTAAAATGTCAGGCACTTTTGCTTCATACTGGAGTGTAATTCCATTCATGTAGGAGTACTCTTATGCTAATATGAGTTGATTGGTACAACATGAACGAATTAAAAATGTAATTTCTTTGGTAGATAAACTCAGACATGGCTTTTCTACACTATTGGAACAAAGACTTGAGAGTATTTTCTCTCTTCTGTTTTGTGAGGTGACAGCAGGGTATTTTAAGTCCCCAGTATTGAAGTAGTCCATATGCCCATATTTAGACAGGTCTGGCTTTCTAGTTCTTTCTTACTTCACATATTTTTACATGTTTAACTAGCTAATTAGCATCAAATGACTTTTTATAAAGTGCAAGTTTGCCAACAATTGTAGGCTTTCACAATCTGCCCCAAATCATACATCCAAAGATACTGTTTCCTGCTTTCTTCAAAAGTGCAAAACCCTTTTGAATATAACACAATATATGCGCTTCATGCAATTTTGTCATGTAATGTTTTCATCATGGCATATGTAAGGAGGCTTCATAGCTATAGACAGGTTGATTCCTTTCATGTTTAATTCAAATGATTAGGTAAGAAAGAACAGAGTTTTGATTTATGTCTTCTGTTTTGTAATTATAAAACTTTCATGAAATTGTTAACATGCTAGAACATGGAATTGAGGCAACCTAAATCTATGTTCTTGGGCCATGGTCACTCATATTTAGCTCCAGAATAAACTATCCCCTTTGAGGTGAAAGTTGTATCTTTTGTGTTGACATGTGCATGCTATTCTCTTTTCTGGATTCTTTAACTAAAAGTCACATAATACCAAAATAGCAGTTTACCCAAAACAGATAGGATAAGATGTCAAGAAAACAATATAAACTGGTATACTGAGAATTTGGAAGGGTGCTAAAGAGAGGGGGAGACCAAAGCAGAAGGGAAAAGGTAAATATTTACTGAATGTTTTGGTAATTATGCCCATATTTTTACTTGCCTAATTTCTGGATTTGTTTTGGGGACATAGTCTCACTATGTTCCTGGCTTGCCTCCAATTTATAGTCTTCCTGCATCGGCCTCCCAAGTGCTAGGATTACAGGTGCATGTCACCATGCTCAGAAACTAAAATTTATAATTTTATTTTAAAATAGCCTTTGAAATTATATTAAAATAATAGATACATATGTAGGTGTGTGAAGCATAATAGTATAATGAATATCTGGAGCCCATCATCTTGAACTATATAGGATCTTGAATGCATATATCCATAATTCACAATGTATTCTATTCCTACACTTTCTTACTACTTAACCCTGCTGACACCCATCAAAAAAAAAAAAAAAAGAGCTCTCCTGAATTTTGGGTTAATTTGTTCCTTGGCTTTGTTTCAATGTTAAAGGTTGAAGTAGTGAGTCATGTGGCTTTATGCATATAACTTAATTTTTACAGCTAAACCTATATAAAATGCAACAAGCTAAAAAATTCTATCAAAAATCTGAAGAAATTAAAGAAGACATTGGCTAATCTAGGCAATAAAATAAAAACATATAACAAAGAGGATTTAGACATATGAAAGATGAAATTAATGACAAAACCAAATGAATTTGTTTTATACAAACTGAAGGGAATGAACTCAAGGAAAGTACCCTGAGCATGTACTGAAGATGTCTAGCAACATGTCATGCAAAAAACTTGAGTGGTTCTCAGCTGTCTCAACATGAAAATGATTGAAATAGTCCGATTGAGAGACAGAGAGGAGGATACAAATATACAAAACTAAGAATAAGAGAATAAACATTGCATCTGTAGAAAAAAATTAGAATAGTTTCAAGAAACATTATGTTATCAAGTTTATAAGTGAAAGAGAAGGAAGATTTCTGAGGAAATAGAAATGAGCAAAATTGACTCAAGAAGAAATTCAGGAGCTCTAAGTCTACCATCAGGAGGAGAGTCCATGTGGAAGACTCACAGGACTTAGAAATGCTGTTTACTACAGGGGAAAGATACAAACTACACCAAGAACAGGCAAAAGGAACTGAGGACAGAGTGCAGGAGAAACCACTGACCAGCTTGTCCTTTCCTCGTGCAGTGGTCATACTGTGGGTGCAACTTACCTGAGCCTAGGTGCCAGGGATTTCATTAATGCTCAGTCATGTAAACAGGGAACTCCCAGGTGACTAACCTTTTCAGAGACCAAGCTGATGGAGCATGTGCCAGGGCCCCATGTGAACAAAAACAGGCATTCCCCATCAATCACACTGTTAGCATAACTGTCTAGCATGACCCAGGACCCATGTACACAAAGAGACAGACACTCTTTTCAGGCAAGATATCTCAAGGGCTTAGAGAAGTCAGGTACAGGTCAGTCCTGAAGACTGTTGGAATGTACAGTTTGGACAACCTAGACCAGATGAGTTAATCCTTTACTGTCTACAAAATAAACCAGTTATCCTGAAAGACATTTTGAAAGTTGCTAGGATCTACTATTTCACAAAGCACTAGACTTTTATAGATTCATTAATTCCATCACACTTTACAATAGATAATTGCAGTGAGGTCCAAACTTTTCCAATGTCTTTTGAGAGGAAGAAATCCAAATTTATATAATTTTAGCATAAAAACACAATATAAAAAGCAGTAATAGTGTATAGTGTGGTATCCTGCTAAAGGGGCATGGAGGCTAGGGTTTTGCTGAGTCTGGCAGGCTTCCGGACTGTCTCCTTCTGTTAAGGAAATTGAGGCAAAGTCTGAGGACCCCAATAAATCTCAGCAGAATCCTGGATACTCCAGCCCACAGGCAGGCCACAGCTGTGCCCTGAGATAAGCAGGCAATTCAAGGCCTAAACTTAGTCCAGCTGTAATAACAAACCTAAACAATAAGGTTACATTTCCTCTGCTGACATCACATTCTACACATGTCTGTATACATGTATAGAGTCACGTAGGCCCTTCAATTTATCTATGCAAAATAGGTATCCAATGGGTACTGGCCTCTACCAATCAAAATCATGAGATGTCCACAGATCTTGCCCCTACCAATCCCCTTGCTGCCTATGCTCCTACCTCTGACTTTTCCTCTATATAAACAACTGTTATCTATACAATAAATGAAAACTGCCCACTGCCGCATTTTCCAGAGAGTGCTCATTTCTCATTTGTTCACAGCTATTCCAAGTCTCTGCTCACCCAGCTCCGTGGATAAACAGGGAGTTGAGGCATGCTGCAACTTCCCCACTAACCCACGGACCCACATATAGAAGAAAATTATATGAAAGATACTTTTTATTTGTTCTTTGATAATTTTGCACATATAATCTATATTGTATTTTAACCATATAAATCCCCCCATTACTGTCTCACCTCTCTCCCAGTGTCTCTGAACCCCTTCTTTCCCCCACTTCCTAGTGATGTAGAATTGAAGAGAATGACTTCCCCCTTCTCGCAGTAACTATTAACTACAGATTCCCAGGGAGGTGTGGGGCCTCATGAGCCCCACGTCTAACTGTGACAGAATGTTTATTCTCCCTATCTCATCCAGGTCTCTGAGCAGGTAACCAGAGCTGCTGTGAGATCAAGGGTCAATGTCACATCTAGGTGAGAGACTTCCACAGCATTATTCTCCAGTTCTTACAGTCTTCCCACCCCCACTTCTACAATGTTCCCTGAGCCTTGAGGGGGATGACATAGATGTCCCATATAGGGCTGAGCATTCACCCGTCACTTATTGTCAGCATATGGACCAGTTATGAGACTCCACATTAACTGCTGCCCACAGCAGAAACAAGCTTTTCTGCCCAAGCTGTCAAGCAGCCATAATCTATGATTCCGAGAACAAATATTTAGAAGTCAGTTTGACGAATCATCAGTTTAGCAATAAAACAGTAGGAGATTTCTCCTTGGGATCTATGGCCTTCCCAGCCTTGGGCTTTCAGCTTGGATTACAATATCAGGCATGAATTCTCTCCTGTAGAAAAATGGTCTCAAATCCAATCAGAATGTGGCTGGTTACCCCCATAGCAAGCATGGCACTTTTGCAATCAGTGGGCACCTTCTTCCTGGGAGCTCAGTGCTGTAGCATGCAAGGTCTGGCAATTGATGAGTTTTCTCCCCAGCAGTCTCTCAGAGCCTGCTACCACTATGAAAGCCAGCTGGTAGGAAGTAACTTCTACTTCAGTTCCAGCTTGATTTATCTAAATCCTGCAAGCACAGCAGATGGTGTCTTCAGCAATAAGGTCTTAGTGTGAAGTTCTGATTGGCAACCAAAAACAATGTCAGTAACCTGTATTGTTTGGGGGGCCTCTGGGCTTATGTGACCAATAGTTTATAGGGTGATATTTCACAGCTGGTACTGTTGTTTTTGCTTAATAAATAATTCCTGACTTCTGGGAACAGAAACATTCACTCATTCAGGGTGCCTCTGTTCATTGTCTTAATTTTTATTTGTTACTTTATAAGATAGTAGATTTACATATTTTTATATCTCCTAAGGATTTTTGAATACACATATGAAAACTCTAAGCAAAATGTAAGCCAATTGAAACTTGATGTATTTAAAAAAATAACTCATGACTCCATTGCAGAAGTTCATTGCAAGAATGCAAAAATGCCTCAATATTTATAAATAGGTCATGAAACTTTACTGTATTAATATTTATTGGAAAATAGACTATACTATTATCTCATTAGATAACAAAATAATATCAGATAGAGTTCTTCATCCATTTACAATTTTATTTGAAAAATTTTAAATTTATTTATATATGAGTGGAGAGAGAGAGAGAGAGAGAGAGAGAGAGAGAGAGAGAGAGAGAGAGAGGAGAGAATGGGTACACCAGGGCCTCTTACTGCTGAAAGTGAACTCCAGATGCATGTGCCACTTTATGTATCTTGCTTTACTTGGGAACTGGGGAATCAAATGGGCATCTGCAATCTTTAATCACTGAGCCATCTCCCAAGACCCAGTTTATGATTATGAAGTGGAGTAAAATAAACTATTTTGTCAACTCAAATGAAAAAAGTATTTCTCAATTTGTTAATGAGATAAGGTCAATCATAATCTGAATTCAATTTAGCTACTATTTCACTACTGGAAGTAGTGGCCATTATAATTTCAGGAAAGTAACATATAAGTATTTCAAAATAATCTTGAAATTATTGTTTTCAGATGATATGACTATATAGTATGAAAAGCTAAGGGAACCCATTAGGATACTATTATAAACTCAAAGGAGCTCAGTAATGAAGCTGGATAAAAATGAATGCACACAAATCAGTAATTTTCTTTGCAACAAAACTAGAAAAAATTCCCAGATGAATAATTTTAGCATAGGAACTAAATTATAACATATCTGGGTGAATAATGTTAAATAAGAACTGAGATCTATATAAAGAAAATAAAACTTCTTTCAGGGGTATTATCCAAAATTTGAATAAATGGAAAGACATATTCGAAGATGATGATGACAATATTTTAATGATATATGTTCCTTATTAATTCATAAATTACAATGTCTCATGTAATTATAGTGTAAACTAATCATTTCTTATGTAATTCTTAGCAGTCATGAAGAGCAAAATAAAATAAAAATCAGGTTATTGTCCAATGTTATTACTCCTTCCATAACTTCCATAATGCTATAATATTTAAGAAAGAGATAGTGATGAAGTCCAGAAAGATAAAAGGAGAGACATTGCTGTGATCAAAGTATCAAAAACAGGAAGTCATGGCCCATTGACTTCCTATTCTCTCCCATGCCT
The DNA here is from genome assembly GCA_004024765.1 of Zapus hudsonius. Classification (NCBI taxonomy): domain Eukaryota; kingdom Metazoa; phylum Chordata; class Mammalia; order Rodentia; family Dipodidae; genus Zapus; species Zapus hudsonius. Next base: position 27,066 of record PVHP010002536.1, read on the forward strand.
GCTTTGCCAATGGCAGTAGATTATCCCAGACTCTTCCTTGGTGCTTTAGTTTTAGCCAGGTGCCTGGCTCTTTCCCCATCTCCCTCTTCTTGCATACTAGAAATGAGGAACGTGGTCAAGTGCTACACATTGGCCCCATACCACTTGTAAGGACATCCTTCTACTTCTACAGGTGATGAACATGACGGAAAGCAGCCTGTGGAGTCATTCTCAGGCTTGGATATCTTTGTGTGTGCCTCAGAAACAACTCTGATGTTTCCTTTCTATGTGTGCTGGGGAAATCTCTACTGAGTGCAGAAGTGGAGAACCATTGCTCATCTACAAACCAGGAGCTCTCTCTTTGAGGAGAGGTACAGGATACCTGCATAACGAATGTCTTCAAGTAAGAAATCTACTTTTGTTTAGCAGAAAAGTAGCTAGGATTGTTACCTTCATTTTCACAAAATTCAGGCATAGCTATCTTAATCTGTAGAGGTCCATTAGACATCTCACTGTTGTGGTTTGCATCTAAAATATCCCCTATATGCTAATGCTTAGAACTCTTGGTCTCTAGGTAGAGGTACTGTATTGGGAGGCTCTGAAACCTTTAGGAGGTCAGTCCTGGTTGAAGGAATCAGCTCACTGGGAGTGTGCCTTTGGAAGTGATAGCCCAGCCCTAGGTCTAGCCTTCTTAATTTATAAAGAACTTCTTGGTCCTCCATGATGTGAGAAGCCTTATGTTCCTGCTGCCATGAAACACTGCCATAGGTCATGAACTATGATGGATGGAACCCTCTGAAACCATGAGCCAAAATAAATCTTTGTTGTTTTTGTCAGGTATTTTGGCCATAGTGACTTGAAAATAATACAATCACAAACAGTAGAAATTTATTTCTCATGAGTCTAGAGGCTGCAAGTCCAAGATGAAGTAGATTCCCTGTCTAGTTTACACAGTGCACCTTCTTCTTGGTCCCATGTGGTTAAAGGGGCTCTGTGGCTCTGTGGGACTGTTTGATGAGTTCACTGCTCCCATTCATAATGATCTCTTCCCATGTTCTAATGACCTCCCTAAAATATCTCTTCATATGCCATCAAATGGTTGGTAGGTTTTAACATATGAATTTGAAGGGGAGTACAAATGTACAGACCACAGCAGTGAAAAACGAATCTACTTTTTGAGCTTTACCCATTTACTTCTCTCTCTTCTTGCTCTCTTCTTCTTTCTCCCCCTTCCCTTGATGTTCTAACGGGATGGGACTTATGAAGGTCAGGAGAAAGAATCACAAATAATTAGTCCAGAGAGTACTACAGGTGGTATAATTATACTATGCTCCCCTCAAATACTGTCCCTTGGTGTGTACCCCATCTTTGAGGTGGGGTAGAGATAGTAAATATGATGGGATTTATTCTAGGATTAGGTTACTAACACATTGGCTAAACATTAATAGAAAATGAGTCTCCTAATTGTCAGTCCTTAAATGGAAAAGTATTGGTCATTTTTCAAAGTCATAGAGACTCAAAACTGTTAGAGGCATTTTCTTGCTGGCTTTAATGAAATGATTTGGATGAGTTTATAGGCAAGTGGAACTGAATTCTGCCTACACTGAAAGGTCTGGATAAGAACTAGGGCTCCAGGTGGGAATACCACTGTCCAGGCCACACCTAGATATCAGCGTTGGGAGACCTGAGCTAAGAGGCTGGGCATTACCAAGACTTCTGAAATAACTGCAAGGATTGTGAAAGCTGCTGCTTGTGGTAATTTGTGATGCAGACATAGAAATGGAGCACATGGCTTTGCAGTGGGAAAAGTATGGGAAATACAGGGGTTTTACTTTGTTTTGCTTTGTGGCTTTAAAAATCCCATCTTCATTGACGCTGGTGATGACTTGCTTATCTGGACAACAGCTTTTAGTTTCATGAAATCCTAATGGTTGAGTGCTTGTCTGATTCCCTGGGCTACTGAGGGTCTTATTCAGAAAGTCTTTCCCTATGTCATATCTTGGAGTCTTCTCTCTACTTTTTCTTCTAGTTGTTTTAGAGTTTCAGGTCTTATGTTGAGGTTCTTGATCCATTAGGAGTTGATTGTTGTGCAGGGTGAAAGAAGAGGGTCCAGGTTTATTCTTTTTTGTTTAAGCATTTTATTTATTTTCAAGCAGAGAGGGGGGAAGAAAGACAGAGGGAGAAGAGAGAAGTAAATGGGTATGCCTAGGACTTTTTCTACTGCAAGGGAACTTCGGGTACAGGCACCATCTTTGCGGATTTGCCTTTATGTGGGTACTGGGGAATGGAATCAGGCAGTACAAGCAAGTGCCTTTAACACTGAGCCATATCTCCACCTTCCCCCCATTTTCATTCTTCCACATGTGGCTATCCAGTTTCTCCAGCACTGTTTTTTGAAAATGCTGTCTTTACTCAGTGTGTGTTTTTGGTCTGTCAAAGATCAGGTAGCTGTAGCTACAAGAATGCAGCGAGCTCCTCGACCAGCGAGGAAGAACAACCACCACTCGAGGATTCTTCTCAAATCACACTTTATTGGAGAGCCTTTTGATTGAAGGGAGAGCAGGAAGCGAGGGGGGGCCGAGCGTTAGAAGTCAGCTGCTTATATAGGGATTAAGGATACGGGTCGCCCCATGATTGGCTGATACCAACTTGCCACCACCAGGCGCCACGGGATTGGCTAGGGACAGTTATATAACTCGTACATGCGCAGAGCCAAAGGCACGTCTTTCTCAAAGCATTGCCTAATATGGAGTTGTTTACCACTTAGCTGCAACGAAGTGGGCGCCATCTTGTAATGCCGATCGTCCTGGCTCCCTGCACAAGAACTTATATCTGGATGTTCTGTTCTATTCCATTGTTCTATATGTCAGCCTGTGTGCCAGTATTATGCTGTTTTTATTGCTGTGGCTGTATAGTAAATGGCTTGTAATTCCCATTGCCAGAATTGATTTATACCCCACAGTGAGCTATTGGTCAGGAAAACCTAGGAGATCCCTAAAACAATGCAAAAGACTTGGTTACTTGCGAGAGCTAAATGGTAAGGCTTTGTTGCTGAAGATACCACAGGCTGAGGACATAGGCCATTGAGAGATCACACTGGAACTTAGAAGGAAGTCAGCTCCCTGCTGACAAACCCTCAGTGTTTAAACATGCTGTGGAAGCTACTGGGGATAAAGGCCACCAAGAGCATGAACAAGTTACAAAATCAACCAGCTAGACAAGATATACACACGTGTGCAATAGTGGCACATGACCTGTGTGGGTAATCAGTGGCTCTCTGATTGGATAAGAGGCCCACTCAATAGGAGAGAACTCATACCTGGTAATAAGAACCACGTCAAAATCCTATGTATAGAGTAGTCATAGACTTCAGAGAGAAGCTCTCACTAGTCTTTGGCCAAGAAGAGTAGCTCTACTCATCAAAATGTCTCTTAAATAACAATGCCTATCCAACTTAATTTACGCTGCTCTCGCGCTTGGTAGGAGAATTTTTTTTTTTACAGATGGCAGTGAAAACTGGGGAGAACTAGGCCCCATAGATGTGACAAGAAAAGATAGTCAACTACCTAGCATGAGATGAGACCCCTCTAGCACATCTGTCAAGGCCCAGGAGATAAGTGGGAGTTTAAACATGAGTGCAGTTCTCATTGCTTATCCTGACAGCCTGCTCCAGGGAGATGGTGATAGACGCTAAGAACACTCAAAACTCACCAAAGCAAAAATCCAGAGGCAGCAGAAAGTTCAACACTAAAGTAGACTTATAACACATCCACCATGGCTCAGGGAACATTGTGGAAGAGTGAGTGGAAAGATTGTAAGAGCCACAGAGTGGGAAGGAGTGTCCAGTGGTATTGTCCCCACCCCAAATAATACTGACTGATGCATTCATGACCCCATGGTGAATACCAGTATCCCCACTGAGGAGGGCTTTCAGTGGAATGGGGGTGGGGAAGAGGGGGTAAATGAGAATAACAGGAGGGGAATGGGACCAACATGTGATTTGTCCATACAGTTAAATACCAAATTAATAAAAAAATTTTAAATCCCATATTCTTTCATAGATGGGTCCTAACTTTTAATGCCTGTATGTATGTAAATAAGGGGATTCAAGAGTGGAGGTAGTCTGTGAAAAGAGGAAGTCACAGGAGAGGAGTGAGAGACGATCTGAAAGGGAAGCATGAAAGGAAGCTATCTATGGTAGGGGAAGGGCACAAAAGAGAGAGAGATAGGAGTGAGGGGAAGGTAAACCAAAACAAAGTTTGTTTTAAAAAAGTCCTAGGGAAGCTCAATTCTTTGTATGGTAACAAAACACAATAGTATAAATGAAAAAATTTATTATATTTTATCTTTTTTTCATTTACACACCAAGATTTAGGTATCATTCTAGAGACCCTCTTCATACTGAATTTTCTTTCCTACTCTACTAATGGACATTTCTGGCACATAGGAACATGATTGAGCAGTCTTCAGAGCCCTGTGTCTCTTGTTTGACTTTTGTGTCCATATTCGTATTCTGTTTCTCCCCCCTTCCCCAGCCTCCTTTCTCCATTCCATCCTCTCCCTGTCAGCTTTTCACTCTCCCGCTACAAATTTTCCTCTGGAGATTCTCTTCCTAGTCATTTTGATCCCCGTGAGTGTTGGAATGTGGGACTCTGACAGCCAGGCACACCTCTAATCAGCGTACTTGAAGGAGACCAGCTCCAGTCACACAGGAGTGAGAAGGAGCACCAGCCATAATCAGCGGGAGCATTGGGGCAGCACACATGGCTCATTTGCAAATGAGAGCTTGGACCAGAAAATACCCGAAGCATCTATTCACACAGATGTGCTATGGTTCCATGGATTGTTGGTATCTCCAAGCCCTGTGGGGGACATTGGTGTCATCCTTCCTGGGTGCTTTCCTGATGGCTGGAATCAGACGTTTGTCTTGCACTTGTGACTGCCTCCCCTCGATTAGACTCATGATGTCAATCATCACAGCCTCATTCGAGAGCCTCATTTAGGCCAGGATTACCGGGCTCTCATCCCCAGCACTTTCCTGATTTATATTTCCTGTGGTATTGTTTCATTTTCCTTAACAATAATGTGGACAAAATCTAAAAGAAGAGATGCCAGAAAAATGCACATCTCATTCTGATGGTGATTCTCCCTTCTGGAACTCTCCTGTCAGGAGAGTCAAAGCAGCCTCAAGAATTTCCATAAATATGTGATCAGCAGGATTCATTTGAGTCCTGGAAATTAACAGAGGACTAAGTTGGATCCTCAAGTGGCTAATTGTCTAATTGATCAAGGTTTATATATAACCAGGGATAACTGTAAGCATGTCAGACTTCAGAACCATAAGAGAAATATAAAGAATATATTGTAGGGTTTAGAGGGAGGGTTTAGGGTTGAGAATTCTTTAACTTCTTCCCACCTTGTGGCTGTGAAAACATTATGGATATTGGAGATGAAGAGAGAATTTGAGGAGAGATTTGTTAGACTGAGTTATCATACCTACCTATGAGAAGACTTGGGGTGTTGCTTTCTCTTAGCTGTGAGCTTGACACCTGCAGAAATGATTAAGGGAACAGGTGAATTAGTATCGTATTCACCATGAGAAGTATGAAGGGACAGGAACTAAAGTGGCTGGTTTTTCTGCAGCTACAGAGAAGAAAAGACACATATGTGCAACCTGACTACCATTGGCTGATGCAAAAGATAGGCCAGACATGATCACATAGGGACTGTCAGCATAATGTTTTATGTCCTGTTCAAGAGGGCTGTCACTAAAGAGACTCAATTTTAATTGACAAAATGTGGAGGGGTGAGAGAAATAGACTTCAGTAGTTTGGATCTCAGACCTCTTAATATCTTTATAGATAACTGAAGCCCCTCAATAGTTTTTGATTATATATGGCTTATCACTATCAATCTCATTGCATAGAAATCAAATCGGAAAAATTTCAAAGATTAGCCCATTTTTAAAACATCAGCAATAGACTAATTTTATGCTAACACAAAAATTTAATTTAGTCATTTTAAATTAAATGACTAATTGTAGCATAAAAATTATTTGGAGAGGAGTGATGCTTTTATCTTCTTCAAATAATTTCTATGAAGGACTCTAAATAACATTGATTCCTAATCAATTTATTTATTTATTTATTTATTTAGGAGGAAGGGCTTGGTTCTGGAAAGGTGGCAACGGTAGGATAGGGGTCATATTGGACAATGTTCGTCTCTTGTGCTCAGTTTCTAGGCTGAGGAGCAAAATCAGGGTGGGCTGTGTTTAATCCTTGTAGCAGAGTTGAAGACACCAGTAGCCAGGTGTAGCAGAGCCGCCTCTTTTCTCAGAAGTACTCCTGAGCCTTTCAATCACATGTAACCTTGACTGTCTATTCTGTCTTCAGCTATCGGGCTTCTTTTCTCAGATGCTGTCAGTGGCAAATCTTCCCAGCAGACTTTGCACAATGCTTTCAGAAGGAAAATCCGTTCTAGGTTGAGTTAAACGTTGGAGTAGGCAGCCTCTTATCACACCCCCAGAGCCCTTCCTTCTTTTCATTCTGAGTCTGGGAAAGTGTCTGCTTTCATTCTCTACTCCCTTTTATTTACCTATAGCGTCTTGGAGTCTGGGGGGCTGCTCATTGCAGCTGCTTCTGGGACCACCAGATTCCACATATTAAACAGGTCCAAGCAAATCAGGCTTCCAAGACTGTCTGGCTTTGCTCCTACCAACAGTAGCTTAAAGGAGATGAGCCCTACACAGCCAATAGGACTCTAGGGACTGACCACAGTGGCTCATTTGCAGGGAAGGATCATGGGGAAAGAGATACACTTGGAAATGACCTAAGCAGCTCAGCTCCTCCCCAGGGGAATCTTCCTGATAGAGCAGGTACAGAAAGGGATAGGGCAGGAAAATGTACCAACGTTTGTCACTTTATGCCAGGCACTGTATCTAATCAGCACATTTAGTCTTGAGGATATTGTGAAAGTGAAGTTATTTTCCTTCCTTCATAACGTAGATAAGGAAAGCAGGGCACCCGGATCGAACGACTTGCCTGTCACCCTGCAAGCCGCACAATGCCCTGCAATGCCCGAGCCTCTCTGCTCATGGAGCGCCACTTCCTATGCTTCTGGGATGTTCACATGCTGCCCAAGTGTGCAACATCCCCAGGGCTCTCCGGTCACCCATTATGCTGTCCTTGTTAAGAAGGGACCATTTTGAAAACAAAGGTTTTGTTAAAGTTTAGTACTGTGCAGTTAGGGCTATTGTCTTCTAGGTTTGTTTTTAGCTAAACAGGAAGAAAAGCCTGAAAATGATTTTTTTTTTTTGTAAATTGAGTCTGAAATTTTTCTTTATGAGAAGAAAAGATATTTATATTTAGAAAATTAATCTTTTTGTTTATATATTTTTATCCTTTCAGATTTCTGTAGTTTTTTTAAAAGACAATTCAAGAAAGCACAGGTGATATAATGAATACTGATGCAGCCATAAATTTTCCAGTCTACATTAAAAACAAATTATTTCTAAAAATATTTCTCCTGTTCCTTTCCTGCCTGTCCCCCCAGAACAGAGAAGTCATCTCCTGACTATGACTTTGAATTAAGATCTGATTTTAGCTCCTACACAGGCAGACACGGTTTCTAATGAGAAGCACTTGGTGGTTCAATGTCTCTTCTTTCCATCCACTTGCTTCATTCTGAAACAGAGGGAGCTCGGTGGTAGCCATCTTCACAGAAAGTCTCAGGAGCTAATGAGCTGAGAGAAAGTTGCCATTTTTGGGTTTCTTCGGAAAGAAAAAAATTAATGTACAGCCTATTGCTCCTGCTTCAATGTATTTTTAGAATCAGAGAGTGTCTTATCATTCTCTTACACATACACACCCTCAATAGTCTCTCTTCCAGGATTTATTGAAGGACAGAGACTGGGCACAGTTTCTAATTGAATAATGATAATAGGAAAAGATTCAGGGCCATTCTTATGCATTCGAAAGTCTGAAGAATAATTAACTGATAATGAAAATAATAAAGCTGAATTAATTCTTTCCATTATCAATCAACAGGCCAACACGAAGCCATGTAAAGTTATTTCCCACAACCTCCTGCAGTTGCTCACTTAATTTGAGGCTTCACAACAAAATTGAAGCGTCTTACATGATGTCATAAAATAGTAAGAAGAAAGATGTCCCAGCTCTGCCTTTATTAACTGTTTGACCTTGAGCAAATTATTTCCCTCTCTGTAAGCCTGGCTTTTCTGTGTGTAATCCTGAGATAGTGTCCGAGTGAGGATCATCTGAAAGAACATGTCAGAGTGCAGAGAACAGTGCCTGGGGGCTGGGGGTGTTGTTCAATGGTGGAGTGTTTGGCTAGCATGTGGGAGGCCCCGCTCTGACAAAGGACATACTACAACACAGAACAGTGCCTGGCTGGTCATCCATGAACAGTGCTCGGTAGGTGAGTGGCTGCTCCTCATCTCTGTTGCTGTTATTGCTGCAGATAGCCTTAGCAGTTGAAGGGACACATTATACAAGGGACTCTTCTACCTTTCTGCCCTAGAGATCATAGAGCAGCACTGGGAATCCAGAGAAGCAAGGCTCATATCACATGTGATGGCAGCGAATGACTTTGCCTAGTGTCCCCTTTCAGTAGGGCTTATTGTCACTGCTCTGGAGATGTGGCTAGCCATCAGCTTCCAGCTGTGAGCTCCTTAAGCATTTGCTCAGCAGCAGAGAACACCCTGCCTGAGATCTCCCTTCTCCAGGGCAGTCTGCCACCGAGGACTGAAAGACAGCAGGAGAATAAAGGCTGGTCAACTCTGCTCACCCTGGCGCTGTTCTGATGGGCACTGCTGGTTCCCGAGCTCCCACAGGTCAGTTGAAGCCTTATTGAATCTGCACTGAGTGCTTTCCTGGTAGAATAGAAAAAACCACGAGGAGGCTTTTAAAGGACTGGGCCTGGCTAAGAAAATCAACAAAAGAACCTTGCCTCTTGGAGGGATTAGAGAGATTACTTCTAACAGATATGAAAGAGGCAGGGATGGTGGTCCCCATCATATTTCTGGGGTTGCCACCATTGGACCTTCCGTGCTTCAGTTTCAGTGCAGTCTTCCCCAGGGGCTCTCTGAATGCTTTTCAGGACTTTGGCTTGTCTCTCTCATTGTAAGGTTTCAGGCTTTTGGGACTGAATGAACAGCTGAGGGCTATCTTGGCTCTCCCACCTTCAGATTACCATTCTGGAACATTTTACCCTTTGTGATTATGTGGGCCAGTCTAATAAATCTTCTTTTATAGTGATGTAGAACAGAATCGATTCTGTTTCTCTGGAGAGCTCTGACTAATCCACACTGAGAAGTAAGAGACAAATAATTGAATCTTGTTCCTCTTATCTAGAAATGAGTCCAATGCCTGGTAGACTTTTTGTGTTCTTAGCACAGTATGTACCACACTGGGTAATGCCCAGGTTAGGAAAGAGGTTTGCAGCAGGTCTAGGCTGTGATTAAACACCCCTGTTGATGGCCATGGCTCTATCAGATCTCAGCAGTATGCCAGGAATTGCTCTTTTTTTTTTAGGTGCAAGTTCTTGTGCTGCAGATAATTCCTATGTCCTGTGTGGTGACTCGGCTTCAGAGCTTTGAATGTAAAATGCCCCTGAAGCCTAATGTGTTAGCGATTATGCCTTGTGGTGGTCTGAGTGTAACTATGTCCTCCATAGCCTTAGGTAGTTTTGATTAAGATTAAGCTTCCTACTTAAGTCTCCAGCAGGCAGAGCCTTACTAGAAGAGGTGTGTCACAGGGTGAAGATCTTGAGTCCAGTCCTACTAGGTGTGTAGAGAGCCAGCTTGAACTCTGGCTATTGGTTTTGTTTCTCTGTTGTGGATGTTTGAGGAAGTGAGCCAGATTTTCCACGATGGTAAAACTTCCCCTGGATTCTATAAGCCTGAAAGAAACCCTTTCCTCCCATAAACTGCTTTTTGTCAGATGTTTGGCTCAGCAATGCAAAGGTAACTGCAACAAGCCTCATACTTAATCCCTAGCTGCTGCTATAGGAGATGTGTCACTGGGTGGGGAGGGGGACTTGGGATATCTGTGGCCCAGGAGCAGGGAAGAGTTCACATGGAAGGAATCATGACTGAGCTGGCTGTGAGTGCTTCTGGTTAGGGGCACAGAAGAAGGTGTTGGGGTGTCATGTCTAGAAAAGGGGCTGCTTTTCTACATGGGAAAATGAATGGCACTGTGAGGGTCACGGATCTACTTAGTTGTTAGAATCATTTTTAGTAGAATTAGAAAACTATAGTAAGCCCAAATGTATGTCTTGCTATTTCTTATCTAATTCTACTAGCCTCTCTTCTTTCCTTGGTTTTAGTGAGTGAACCCAATTCCTCTGGCTCCTTTACTGCCTATGTTTGTGATCTTTCATTGTGACCTGGTTGACATGCATTGTAGGATCTGTTTCTTGTCCCATGTCACTGAGCAACCAGGTTGTCCCAGGCCAGTGAAAGGAAGGTAGCTACAGCCACTGTCATTTACCTATCTACCTTAGCACCCACCCTCTGCAGACATGATTCTAAAGAACCTGGCTTTTTCCTACTACTCCTGACTTCGGGGTAAGAAACACTGTTTCAAAAAAGCCCTTTGTTGTTTCAAGGAACAATTACATCTATGACTAGAAATCTAGGAGCTTTGTGTCATTATAAATGTGAAGCCAGGCAGCCAAGATGTAGCTTTCTTCTTGCCTTTAATAGCCAGAAAAATTAGAACCATAATCATTGCCCAATCACAGAAGCTGATTCAACCACGGTCACACCCACCAGCACCCATGTTGCTCTTTATGTGCTGTGGTCTCCTAATTTTTATTCCCTGTGATTAAATGTCTTATTGCCTTTTTGTGCTGCATATTAGAAACTGTGAGTTGGCTTCAGGCTGTTCTGCAAGCAAACAGTATATAAATCTTAAATACATAAAGATAAGCCATCTTTCCTCCTCCTCCTTCCAAAATAGAAAATAGCCAGGATGGTTTATTTGAGAGATAAGGAAATGGAGAGATTGTGAGGAGAGAGAAGTGACCAAATTGAAGATAAGTATTAGGCCTCTGCAGACTCAGAAATACAGGCTCTGGGTCACAAAAAGGAGGGATTTAAAGTGAAATAGCCTTTGCCAGTTTGCCTCTGGGACAAGAAGGGACTTTTATTCTAATCTGACATACAAAGGTCCCCATGACTGCCTTTCGGTCTTCTCAGCTCTACTGACCAGAAGTCCTGCAAGTGTATACACCACACTCACCTTACTGACTTTGACAGTTGCCTTTCTGACAGGGGGCATTTTTGATGAGCTATCCTTCTCAGCAGTAATCAGATCATATCAATACATCATGTCCTCCGGGGAAGAAATATTTCAGGTGCCTCATTTTCAAAGGGAATGTTAACTATTTTTCCTTTCCTTGGACAGTTAACCTATTTGGATAATATGTGTTAGGGAGCTGGGCATCAGTTCAGGTTGTGTGCATGCATGCCCAGGATCTTCTGCTTGAGTCTTTCTTTACATGTTACAAGGTCTGGGGTTGGTAGAGGAATATTCCCAGGTCTCTGCATTTGTTTCATGTAAAGACATTGACATGTGTGTTGTTAGAAGCACAGCACATTAAAGAAGGAGGCTATGAGGGCTGCAGAAGGGGTCAAAAGATGGGCAGAATGCAGACATGGTGACACTATCCCTCATGGCCCATTTCTTTTATGCTCAGCTCTGTCACTCATATACCAACAGTGAGTTCTCCATGCTGCCACATCCTCTAAGGTAGCTTTGGACACAGTTTCTGTGATGAATCTTAGAAGCAATATGGTTAGTAGATATGACTAGCTTGCTAGGGCGTCCTTGACAAAATCCCTCAGGTAGCAACTGTGGTCTCAAAATAGAACTTTATTTCCAAACAGTTCTGAAGGTGGAGAGTCTAAGGTGTTGGCAAGAGAGGTTCTTTTAAAGCTACCCTTACTGGCTCATCTTCTTGTTGTGTCTTTACAAGGTCTTCCTCTGTACACAGGCACCTGGGTATCTCTGCATGTGCCCCAATATCTCCTTCTTGCAAAGGATCTTCCCTAAGAGCTTCATTTTTACTGAACTCTTTTCTACAACATGGAATATCCTCCAAAGACCCATGTGTTTAAATCTTGGTCCCTATGATGGTGCCATTGGGAGGGGTGAAAACCTAAAAAGTAGGGCCTTGAGGAAGGTCCTTAAGGATCATTGGAGTCATGCCCTTGAAGGGGATTTTGAACCTTGTCCCAATCTTCTTCCTCTTTGCTCCCTGGCTTATGACAAGGGCAGATTTTCTCTTTCATATGCTACTACCATGAAGTGCTGCCAAGCCCAAGGCAGTGTTCACCTCTCCTTCCCCATCCAATCTGGACAGAGAGCTCTGGAACTGTGAGCCAAAATGAATCTTTTCTCTTAGTAAATTGACTACCTCAAGTATTTGATAATAGTGACAGAAAGCTGACTAATACACTACGTACTTGATACAGCTGCCTTCTGAGGTTAGGGCTTAATCATATGTGTTTGGAGGGAATGCAATGCATCCCTTTATAGTGGGATAGGCTACTGCAATTGATTCTAGTTGTGTTCAAGGGGAGGCCGTAAGCTTCTCCTTGAGGCTTTCTGGTCTGTGTCACAGTCAGAAAGCTCACTGGAGTCCCAGGAACCCTTCTTGTATGGGCAAACTGCAATTGTCTAGAGTAGTGTAATTTACAGAAATATTTTTTTAACCACACACATGATCTGCCCCCTGGTGGCTAACACTTGTGCTGGTCCAGACAGCTGGCTTGCTTGGATGATCCAGACCTTCACCCCTGAGGCTCTGGACCAATCACCAACCATTGCCTTGTCAGGCCATGGGGTGGCTAGTCTTCACTGTCAACTTGACTGGATTTAGAATCACCTCTGAAGCATGCCTCTGGGATTTCCAGAGAGGTTTAAATGAGAAGGGAAGACCCTACTTGAATACAGGTGGTACCATTCCACAGGCTGGGGTCATAGACCAGGTTAAAAAGGAAGTAAACCGATCATGATCTTGCCAACACGCCTTTCTTGCCATGATATGCTGCATACCCTCTTAAACCATGAATCAACATAAACCCTGCCTCAAGTTGTCAGATACTTTGTCATGAAAACATTTTGTAATGAAAACTAATTCAGTCCATCTTTGCTTCAATTGCTTGTCTGTAGTCAAAACTGCATGGAAATACCAAATTATGTCGTAATGAATGTCTGAGTTGCAAATACATTCCTCTTTATTTCTGTTTGTAGTAGCAAATTTGCCTCCACTCACCTCTGCTGATGTCATAATTTCGCTACCTTCCGGTATATCAAAATACAAAAAAAAAAAAAAAAAAAAAAAACCCCACAAAATCACCAGACAGCGGCCATTATTGTATAGAGAGACTTATGCCATGTCCCTCAGTCCATGGCCATGGCTAACTAGACCCTCAGAGCCCAAGTTTGTGGGAGCAGGAATTAATGAAGTACTGCCAATGGTAGGGCCACACCTACTTCTATCTCTTGAATGACAGATCAAGATTTTCTGTATATCAAGGCATAGAATCACTGATGGATCAAGATTTATATACCCTATCCTGGAGGATAGCATGTCAATACTGCAGGATATGTGTGATGGGTAAATTCATTGTCAACTTGACCTGTTTAATAATCTAGAGGAATCTTGGGCGGGCCTCTAGCTTGCCTTCAGAAAGGATTGACAAAAGGAGGAGGTCCCTTCTCCAGAATGAGCCCTTCCTCCCATGTGGGTGGGCCTCCCAGAAGGGGACAGGATATAAGGAAGCTTGAGAGGAAGGGAACCTCTCTTCCTTCCTCCCCAGGCTGCTGATGCTTGTTTGTGACTTGCACTCGCACCCTGCTCTCCTACCCTTCCTGGACATTGGAACCCAGTTTCCTCAGCCTCACATCATGGGAGCAGCTGCTCCCCAGGGAGCCATCAGGCCTTCAGGGCTGGATTGGGACTGCTGAGGCCTCCAGCCACGTGCACTGAACAACTACTGGTTCCTTCACCCATGGGCCTGCAGACTGCTATTGTTGGACTGTCATAAGCTACCCAATAAATTCTCTTTTACTACATCCATTCTATCAACTCTATTTCCTCTAGAGATCCCTACTACAATATGATATCTAGGTTAGTGTCTTTGCTGCACCTGAGCTGGCTGTTCTATCATGTTGTCATGATACCTGGTGGCTTACGTGTGGTGTAGAAGGAATGTTGTAGGGTCATTGACCACAGTCGGTAACCACTGTTATATATGCTTTCCTACAAAGTGGATTCTTTGGTCCAAGGTGAGGTTATGCCAGACCCCACTCTTGTAGTAAAGCATGATTATAACATCTTGCTTTTGATTTGTGCTCTTAAAAGTTGGTTATACAGGGCTGGAGAGATTGCTTAGTGGTTAAGGCACTTGTCTGCTAAGCCTGAGGTCCCAAGTTCAATTCCTCAGTACCTACATAAAGCCAGATGCACAAGGGGGCACATGTGTGTGGAGATAATTTGCAGTGGCTGGAGGCCTTGTTGTGCCCATTCTCTCTTTATCTGCCTCTCTCTCTCTCTCTCTCTCTCTCTCTCTCTCTCTCTCTCTGTTTCTCTCTCAAGTAAATAAATAAATACAATTTTTTTAAAAAGTTGGTTATGCAGCTGTGGCAGTGGCAACATTGGCTTTGGTGAGGGGACGTATGTTATTGTAACCTTTATGCTGCTGGGACAAAACACCTGACCAAAAGCAGCTGATGAGAGAAAAGAAATAATTTTACCTTACAGTTTTTAATGGCAGCTTTAGGAAGGCAGAGAAGAGATGCATAGCAGAGGCTGTACATCACTTCTGCCACAGCACCTGAAAAACAGCAGCAAGAGAGCTGTGGCAAGGGAGAGCTGTCTATAACATCCCTAAGCCTGCCCCCAACAACAAACCTCCTCCAGGAAGCTTCCACACCCGCTGAGGACCAAGCATTCAGAACATGAGTTTGTGGGGGACATCTGATTCAAAGCACCATACAAGTCTTGGTCATACCATATTGCAAGTACTGGAGTATCTAAAGACTGAATCTCTCTTTACTTGATAGGTTTCTCTGCCCACTTGGTTTTGTTTCCCCCTCCCCCCACAGTGAACATGAGTGAACAGCACATAGAGTCACACACTTTGTGCCCACATAATTCTACCCACTAGTCTTTTATCCAGACTCCCTTTGTCTCTGACCTTGCAACTTTGCTCATTACAGATATCCAATTGAGCAGCTATGCATTTTGTCAGTAGGCAGTAATCAGTGTGTTCTTTCATTCTGTCAGTAGAATGGATGAACAGAAGCACCTGCTGCAGCTCTCCCCATGGGGAGGGTTTCTTCTTAGCACTGAGTGTTAAGGCCATAGCTGAATGAATCCATCATGTAGTAGCAATCCTCTTTGGCAGCTCACATCAACATGTTGAGCTAACCTTCTGTAAACCAGCCTCAGGACTACTCATGAGTGTGGAGAATGATAGTATTAGAGCGAGGTGTGGATTGAGGGAAAGGCTTTGGTGCAATAGGGGAGACAATGTTAGAACCTGGGACCACTTACTTATGCCTGATGAAGCTGATCATGCCTGATTCCAATATATCTTGTCTTTTATATAAATGAATTCCTGCAGTGCTCACATGGCTTCATGAGCTGGTTGGTCTGTTAGTATCCAGCTCATGATCTGAGAGTTCAGCCTCTATGAGGACCCAGGAATTGGCTAGGAGACTATTTTCAAACAGTCTTGCTCTAAAATCCTGAATCTGGGCTGGAGAGATTGCTTAGCAGTTAAAGACACTTGCTTGCAAGGCCTGATGGCCTGGGTTTGATTCCTCAGCACCCACATAAAGCCAGATGTACAAAGTGGCACATGCATCTGGAGTTTGTCTACAGTGGCAAGAGGTCCTAGTGAGCGCATTCTCTGTCTCTTTCAGTCTTTGTCATTCACTCTCTACTTGTAAATAAATAAATAAAAATATATTGAAAATATTCTGAATCTTTTTGGAAACTCTGTTGGGACCTTGCTGGACCATTGATATCTATAGCTAACATTATGGGATCTGCCAGCTCTATCACTGAGTTCTGTCTTGCTAAGGACTCTATTCACAGGTATCAGGTTTTTGGGTCTATGAATCAATAAGTTGAGGGAATGTCCTGAAAGTTGATATGTGCCTTTGTAATTGAAGAAGTTTATCAAGTGCAACACTTTGATCTAAGTAGTAGGAGTTACAAGATATCACACTTTAAAAAAAGAAAGTATTTTTATTTATTTGAGAGAGATAGGATGGGGAAGAGACAGAGTACGGGAAAGCAAGAGTCTCTTCCCACTGCAAATGAACTCCAGATGCATGTGCCACTTTGTGCATCTGGTTTTATGTGAGCATTGGGGAATTTAATGCAGGCTTTGCAAGCAAATATCTTTAACCGATGAACCATCTCTTCAGCCCAAGATGTCACTGTTTTATTTTGGAGAAGATAGCCCTACATGTGCCCCAAATTTTACTAATGTGGCAAATCCCTTAATCTTTGCAGGCTTTATTCTACACTCTATATTGCACGTGTTTTGTCAGGATATCCAAAGAAGCTGCCATTTCCTGTCTACCAGTTCCAGCTAACATGATGTAATCAAGATAGCCATTCATGGACAATATAGATCTTTTCAGATAATAAAAGAAAGCAAGAATATTAATAGCTATGGAATAAAACTGCAAATATATATTTCAATTCATCCCAGGTGTGTGAATATTTTCTGGTCTTTCTGATGGGGCATTGAATGAAATTTGCAAGATCCCATGTGAGAAGCTGTGTGGATCTGTTCTAGCAAGAATAACACTTCCATATAGATGCCATAATCGAGTCACTTCTTGCTGTTTTCAACATTCTACTACCATCATCTCTAATAAGTATATATTTATTTAAATGGTAGGATTGTGGGATTAAGTTATATGATGAAGTTTACCACCACTACAATCTTAGATTTTTAAGGAGGACACTAATCTACTGTTTTATTCAGGAGTTCATGTCCTTTTTTTATAATTATGGATTCTTGTTGGGTTTTCCTAGTGATAGCTCTTATCTCACAGGTCAAGCTTCCATTGGGAGGATTCCACCATCTGCAAAGTATAGCCATCCTTTGCATGACTATGTACATGGGGAAATGACCACCATGGATAGGGCAGAATTAGGGCGCCACTCATCATCTGCCCTCCATAGAAGTCCATGCTGATACTGGGTCCTGTGTGACCTGTGGAACTTCTGCAGGATTATCTGTTGGAGAAAAACAGGAGCACTGGAGGAATCACTGTTGTCATGATCGTGTGCAGCATTGCAGGTGAATTTCGCTCAGTACCTTGCCTGGAAGCCTGCTTGCTTCTTCCCCAAAAGGGTGCAGAACTGGAACCCTGGGAGCCTACTCATGAGGACTCCATTCTTTTTATACAGAGTGCTCTGCTCACTTTCCTTGGACAGCTCATCTTTGATGTGGCTGTCAGTACACATGTGCAATGTGTGAACACGAGGAGGGCCATTGGAATTGGGTGGATCCTTTGCTCTCTGCAGCCCCTGGGGAGTAGATGATCTCCAATGGTGAGTTTTTAAAAAAATATTTTATTTATTTATTTGCAAGCAGAGAAAGAGAGAGAGAGAGAGAGAGAGAGAGAGAGAGAGAGAGAGAGAGAGAGAGAGAAAATGGGCACTCCAGGGCTTCTAGCTGCTGCAAACAAACTTCAGATGCATGTGTCACTTTGTGCATCTGACTTTATATGGTTACTGGGGAATGGAACTCAGCTCTCCAATGGTGAGTTTTACAAGTGGATTCAGCATTTAAAACTGCATACCACAAAACTTTAAAATATTTTTAAACACATTTTAATTGAAAATGTCTATATTTTATTGGAAAACACTCATGCCTGTCCTCACAGGATATGCTCTAGAGTAAAGAAGTACTTGCATCAGTTTTTCTCTCTAACTCATTTTTGCCAGACCTATTTTTCATCTCAGCCAGGGTCTCCTGGCTGTGAGAAACACTAATGAGCTTAAATTTCCAAGTGGAATTTAATCTAAAGTGTCTATTGCCTTTGGAGCAATTAAAATCTAAGACCAAATTGCCTTCTCTTAATCCTCTCAGACCTCTGTCTCCTTATCTTTTCCACCCTGTAAAGCTGCATCCTAAGACACAAGGGAATGCAAACACAAAATAAGAATAGAACCAGCAGCTTAGGAAGGACAGGGAAACAAAAAACCATTATCACCCAACAAGAAAAAGCTCTGGTTCACACTGACAGAGACCCTGACACATGTGTTTCTACCTCCAAAGAGCTTTTTGTAAGCAAATGCCTTTGTCCCCAACTTGTATCTAATCTTGTCAAAGCAGCTTCAAGACAAGACCTGTGTTTGGAGAGATTTGAGTGGTTAGTACAGGTCAGATCTGGGTGGTTGACATGGAAAATGGGCGTGAGTGTTCATCCTTTCATGAGTTCACTCAATACATATGCACTGAGATTCTGATAGGCACAGGGCACTCAGAACACACTGAACAATCCCTGCTCCCTTGGAACATTGTGTTTGGAGGTGAAGACAGGCCAAGTTCCTGTAAAGGAGCCCTTCTATGAGAAGAGAGTAACAGTCCAACACAGGGCTGGAGAGATGGCTCAGCAGTTAAGGTGCTTGCCTGCAAAGCCTAACGATTGCTAGTATCCACATGCATTTGCAGTGGCTGGAGGCCTTTCTTCTATATCTGCAAATAAATAAATGAAAATAATAAAAACAACAACAGAAAAAAAAAGAGTCCAACACTGATGGTGGTTTGACTGGTCAGCCTCGGATGTTCCAGGGTAAACTAGAGGTGAGAACATGCCATTGGGGAAATCCAGTTGTAGTAGTCCCTCCAACTACATCCTCATTCTGAGTGTCCCCTCAGGAGACATACATGGAAGGTAGAGACCTAGCACTCACCAGGAAGAATGATGTAGGAGAAAATGGCCATAGCCAGTGGTCCGTGTACCCAGTGAGAATTAATACGATTTTGTCATCAAAAGCAAGACTTTGCTGACATATATCATTTTTTCCTGGTTCTTCAGAAGAGCTCAAAGGCCATTAAAAGATTTTCGAATTCATCTATGAGACATTCTTCTATATGTTGATCTAATTCCTCTACTTTCCCTAAACTTTCTTCTGATCACATTTCTTTCTGGATTTGGCTTTTTTTGTTATTGTTGTTGTTGTTAGCTCTCTATAAAAATTTCCTGTGAGTTTATATTCTGGTATTTTAGGAAATTTTTAGAACACCATAGTCATCTTTCATTCTGCAGCTTCTTAGTCTGAGCTAGCTTCTTGTTTGTGTTCTTTTGCTTGGACTCATGGGTCTCATGGTTTCTGTCTTCCTGAATTAATATTTCATGAAATCTGGAGTCTCAGATATGACTCTGCTTTAGGTATCATCTTAACTTCTGTCTTAACTTTACCCTCCATGGCCCTCCTTTGATCTCAACCCAAGTCCACACCCTTCTCACATCCTCTGCCCACATCAACACCCACAGCTCCCACTTAAAACAAAGGAGTTAGAACAATTCCAATTCATCTTTGTTCTTGTTTGTTTTTTTTAAATGGAAATAAGACTGGAGAGATTGCTCAGTGGTTAAGGTGCTTGCTTGCAAAACTCAATGACCAGAGTTAGATTCCCCAGTACCCATGTAAAGCCAGATGAGCAAAGTGGCTCATGCATCTGGAGTTCCTTTGCAGTGGCTGGAGGCCCTGTCTCTCTCTGTATCTTTCTTCTGAAAATAAATTAAAAAAAACAGAAATAGTTGAGCTAATATTTGGGAAACACACAATCTGCAAACTATTTGGTTGAGATCTACCATTTAACAGGGGACAATAAGTGGTTAAGTCAAAGCAATAAGCAGCTATGTGTGAATTTCAATGACTTTCCTTTTTCATATACAGTCGGTCTTAATTTTAAAATTGCTTCTTTTCTAGTCATAATGGAGAGTTCAGACTTCTATTTGTCTAATAACTAATAAGAGCTCAGGTCAGACCTAAAAATTCATCCGTTCAAACAGATACATTTTAGCCAAGTGAGGTTAGAATATGGTAGGTTCACAGACAGACTGCTAGCTATCATTTTATAATGGGGAACTGCATGGTGTGTGTGTGTGTGTGTGTGTGTGTGTGTGTGTGTGTGTGTGTGAAGTAAATATGTGTGTAGGAAAAAGGTGATGTGACTGGTAGAAGTGTAGGTATGATAGTACCTGGCAGGTACAACCATGCTTGAGTACTCAGTACCTTCTTTAGATTCTCCTGCTCGTCTACCCCAGTGGGCCCTTGAGTGATGGAGGCTGTACGCTGCCAGGGCCTGTCACAAGATTAGAAATCGGTAAATATGTATGATCTGAATGAACTAAATTATAGAAATTTCCTAGGGTTATGAGATTTAAATGACCTTTTAGCTTATAACTCATAATTTGCAGAGAGGAAAGTAGAACTGGTAGTGTGTGACCGTCACAGCTTGATGGTGGCAGATCAGAGATCAAACCAAGGTTTTTCTCAGCCAAGGGCATGTTTTGCTTCTTCACCTGCTCTGGGTCTGATGACTTGTGAAAAAGTACTTTTGCCAGACTGTTAATCAGGTAGCAAAGATTATAATAAAGATTTACTTTGGTTCAATCTCTCAAAGCTTATAATTAGGGGATTTTTAAGCCATTGAAAACAAGGGCAATATTTGAAATTGCTCATTTTGTTGTAACAAAAACATTTTCCTAGGGAAACTACACTAGAAGTACTAGTATTTTCTGTCTAAATTGCTTCCTGGTGATGTTATATATTGCTTCCTAAGCCCTGGAAGGTGGATTAATGGCTCTTGAATGACTTGACATTAAAAGTTTTCTGTGACCCACTTTTATATAAAACTTCCTACTTAAAGGTGAAGAAAAAAACCCAGTCAGATACTTACATGGAGAAATATCTATTAATGGAAAAAGAATATGTGAGCTTCCTCATTTTAAGAGATATTAAGGGAACTGCAAAACCAAATGAGACAATGTGTGTAGTATTCTAAAGCAGAAAGCTGAATAGAAATGAAAGTCACTTGAAAGGCATTTCATGCTTTTTCTTCATGTTGGAGACTTGAAATTGTAGTCTGGTAATATTTTCCTTAAGGTAAGCTTCCCCTTTCCTCAGAAGTGGAAGGATAGAGACAAGAGTGATTAGTTGTGTGCATGTGTGCGTTCAAGGGTGTGGGTGATGGAGGACTGGAGTGAATTTTATTTTCAGGAGTGTTCTTTGGAAAAAAAAGTGTTTATACCCTTAGGAACACTGTGGTATTGAGTTCCAGCCAATAAATATATTGTATAACATTGTGAAAATTAATGATACCTCCCAAATTTGGGGGTCAAAAACCAAAAAGAGTAGCAGGAATATCATGAGTGGACTTGAACGGTCTAGCATTTAACTGTTATAATCTATCTTGATATTCTCTCTCTCTCTCTTCTTCACTAGGGATGGAATCCAGGGCCTTGTAATGCTTGATAAGTGTTTTACAGCAGAGCTAAAACCCAACCCCTCTGGGTACTTTTATTATTGCTATTAATTTATAACAATCACCAATTTGGATTCAAATGTGAGATTATGGAAGATGAAATAATTATACAATTGTTTTTTCCCAAAGAATATAAAGTATACAAATTAGCATTGAGGAGCTGGGAGGTAGTTTAGTAGGTAAAATACTCGGTGCATAGAGACCTGAGTTCAGATCTTTAGTACCCACATAAATACCAGGCATGATGGTATGCAAATATCATCCTAGCACTCAGGAGTTGGAGACAGGTGGATTTCCAAGGCAAGCTGAGTAGTCACACTAGCTCAATCGGTGAGCTCTGGGTTCAATGAGAGACCCTCTCTCAATAAATAAGGTTAAAAGGGGTAGAGGATGACACTCAACATCAAGCCTTGGCCCTTGCATACATGTGCACACACATGCATGCACATTCACACGCATACATCCCCCACAAATAAGAGCATGCATGCATGCAACACTCATACATACATGCACACATGAGCGTGTGTGCACACACACACAATTGATATTATAGTGTCAATGTGGTGCTGCATGCCTGTATCCTAGCATTGGAAGGCAAAAGTATTAAGAAGTCAAGACCTGAAGACCAGTGTGGGCTCACAAGTTTAAGTTCAGACCACCCTAAGCTACATAGTGAGGTCTTGTCTCTGAAAACCAAGGACTGGATTTGTAGCTAAATGGTGGACTGCTGGCCTAGCATGCACACAGTCTGGCTTTGATAGCACTGAAAAAAATATATTAAATTATTATAGATATCAAGTTCATCATAATTCTTTGCTTATTTTCTTCTGATTCATGATTTTTCTAAAGATATGGACAAAACTGAAAGGAGTGAGATTAGATCATTTATCCAGGGCAATATATAATGATATTTTAAAAATTGTTAGCTTAAAAATGTAGCTTCTAGGACTGAAGAGATGGCTCAGTGGTTGAGATGTTTCTCTGAAAGGCCTAATGACCCTGCTTTGATTCCTCAGTATCCACATAGAGCCAGATGCCCAGAGTGGCGCATGTGTGTGGAGTTCATTTGCAGTGGCTTGAGGCCCTGGCAAGCCTATTCTCTCTGTTTCTTGTCTCTCTCTGCTTGCAAATAAATTATATATACATATAATTTATATATAGATATATAATTTCTCTCTCTCTCTCTATATATATATATATAATTTCTAGCATTTAATTGTTATAATCTGTCTTGATATTCTCTCTCAGCCCTTCCCAGAAGAGCTGCTTACTTTCATTTACTTATTTAAATGGAGTATATATATCTCTTGACTCAGGTTTTTATGGCAGATTGATGTATGGATGACTTCAGACTCCTGGTTCTATGAAATCTGCCACAGTCTCCTTTCAAATGCAATTATGCTTCTCTAGAATTTATAGGATGATTCATACACAAAAGGTAAAGTATTCTGAATTTTATTTTATAGAAAAAAATATGTCTCTGATCACTAGTATTGTGAAATTGTTCCCCATAGAATGCAGTTGACAAGATGTCACTGTTTGAAGTAAGATTCCAGGAGACAAACAAAAAATGGTATGTTCTATGTGTCAGGTAAGGCATTGGTTTTAAAAAGATTGAAGTTATTCTCAGAAATTTGTCTCAATCAGCAATCACTATTTTCCCCTTTTAACAGATTTCTATTGAAGTTCATGGGTTCATAAAAAGGCAGAACACAGAAGAATTTTAGAGATGACTGTAAATCCTCTCCCTTTTTCTCTCTTTCTTTTTGTAAATCATGAAACTTACATATTGAGGATAATAACTTGTCCAGGATCACAGGTCTAATAAGTTGCTGAGACAAGACACGGTCTCCATCCTTCAGTTCAGTTTCCTATGAGCTATTTATTCTTCATTTAAAACAGGGTAACATGCACCCACCTGACCTTCAATAACCCAGCGGTCTCATTTATATGTGGTCAGGTAAACCAGATCCAGGTTTATGGACCTGATACAAAGGCCAAAGTCCTCAAAAGTCCAAAGTCTCTGACTTGATTTTTTTTCACATAAATATTATTTCAGGCAAAGTTAAATGCATAGATCCAGAAATAAGACTAGGAAAAGGTAACCAGACTTGAATGTGGTGAAAGATCAAGTCCATAAGCTTTGGACTGATATTTAAAACTGAATACCGTCTTGGAGGATGCCTTTTAAGACATGCACACAGACAGCTTTCCTCCACTTAAGTGGGACCTTAGGAAAGAAGTGTTAGAGTGTCTCAGCCCAGAATGTTCGAAGGAAAGATGATTTCCAATTCCAAGGCATTTGTAAGTCGGTACTTTAGGAGGAATGTGAACCAATGAAATGTAATGATGTTTTCAGCAGCACAGGTTGAAAGCAAAGCCATTTTGTGGATAATCTGGAGTTCATCAGGACAGTACAATACTCTGAGAATATGAATTAATTAAGTTTTAGTAGACTGGAGGTGCACATTCACTGAGTGGGCCATTTCAATGCACAGTGGGATTCAAAGCAGAATCTAATGGCCTGAATTTGGAACTGGAAACAGTCTGTCAGGTGTTGGCTGGGTATTAGAAAAGTCTTTGTCATCGGGGAAAAGATGTTAAAGCATATAAAAGAAGCTATAGCAGGGCTAGGGTGATGGCTCAGTTGGTAAAGTGCCATCTGGGCAAGCAATAGGACCTGAGTTCAGATCCTGAGGACCTGCACAGATTCTGGGCATGGTGGTGCCTGATAATCCCATAAACTCAGGATGTAGAGGTAGGCAGATTACTGGGGCATGCTGGCTGGCTAAACTGGCCAAATTGGTGAGCTTTGGGTTCAGTGAAAGACCCTGTCTCAATAAATAAAGTGGAGAGTGAGTTGCAGACCCTGATGTTGACCTTTGCCTCAAGTGCACACCAAAGCACACACAACGTACCCCTCCCCCCACATCTCCATGCTTACCACCTCACAGGCACCAACACAAGCATGTGTACACACATGCACATACACCACACACATACACACTCACCAAAGAAGGCCTACTGGGCGCCGTTGTGATCATTAGCACATGTATGGAAGATCCATGTGATGAACGATATGATAGGATTTGGTGAGCTAGTGATTTGTCCTGAAGGAATGAGACCATCAGTTCAACATTTGAAAAATGTTTTGATTGCGTGATTAGGAGGCTGGAGCTGGGCTGATAGAAGGCGGCATCTTGTGTCAACATGAGGATTTTTGGAGAGCTGCTGGTCTTCAGTCAACATTGGAGGGAAGGCTGGTGAAAGTGTCCATAGGGTAGTGTCTACAAGCAGTGCTCCATTCCTCAGAGCCAGGATGAGGCAAGCATCTCCCTCTCGGCTCAGAGATCTTCCATGTTGTGATCACCTCAGGAAATCTCCAACCTTCCTTCTCCTGCGATCAGCTCAGCTCTCATTATTGCAATCTCAAAAGTCAACCTCATTTTTCTCTCTAAGGTTTTGTCAAGTCATAACAAAACTTGAGTCATGAGTTCCCCTTAACTGCAATGGAATTAAACACTGTTGGTCTTATGAAAGTTATAGGACATGTAAACTGTATATCTAACATTAATGGAGCATGAAAGAATCATATTCTTTGGGGCACAGAAACGTGGTGTTTGAGCTCCTGCTGCCCCTAGAAAAGTGCTAAGCCAGCAAAACCAGGAATATATCTATAAAGGTCATAAATCATACTGTACTTCAAAGCCTGGTTGCCTGAGTAACCTTTTACGTCAACCCTCCTCCTTGAACTGATATATAATAGGGCAACAAAGATAAATTTTATGCTAACAGGTGCCAGACATCTTCCCTGTCCATGCCCTCTTTATCTTGAATGCCCACAAGTGCTCCTATCATGGAGATTCTCACAGCAGACAGCTGTCTGTCTGTCTGTCTATCTGTCTGTGAACCTCTATGAATTCTATCAAGTCAGGCCCTGGTTCGTGGATGTCGGGTATCACAGGCCCCCTAGTGTGGTAGGACAAGTAGGCCCTGGGTCATCATACTGAACTGATGTAGGGTGAGGACAAGCTATTAGTAGTTCTGAGTGCAGAATTTATGACAACACGGCTCTTACCGTCTTTATTATAGTCCTTCTCAGAAGTTCCATTTCGATTGCAGTTCCCCAAACATGCATTAGTGCAGAAACTAGCTGCTTCTTTACTGTATTACTAAAACTATAAGGGAAAGATGATTTGTCTCTGAGTACGATTTTTATTATAAAAAATAATGAGATTCCTTTATGCCACATAAGGATCCTATTAAATGCTTCCAAATACTTTTTAATAAGCAGCCAGGCCAGTAGGATTAGAGAAGAAAAGTTAAATTCAGCATTAATAAAGCTGTTGAAAATTCTTCATGAGATGATAACATTAAAATATGTATAAGGGACTCATAACTTAGTACCATTCGAAACAAACAACCTTATTAAAAGTTGGCAAAATATCTGAAAGCACACAAATGATGAGCGGATGTATTAAAAAAGCATACAAGGCTAGGGGTTTGGTGAGCTTATATGAGGCCCCGGGTTCATGTCCCAGCACAGGGTGAAAAAATGTGCTAAACATCCCTGATAATTAGGAAATACAAGAAGAACAGAACCATACCATGAATATGTATTATGAGGGGATTTATTAGATTAGCTTACAGGATTTGGGATGTGCATTCCAACAATGGCTTTCACCATACTGAAGAGTTGGAGAACTCAGTAGTTGTTCAGTCCATAAGGATAGATGTCTCAATAGTCCCAATCTGGCAGTGAAGACCTGGAGGATTTTTGAAGAGCTGCTGGTCTTCTGTCAACATTGGAAGGCTGATGAAGTTGGATTATGATATCTATGAAAGTGTCCATAGGGTAGATGCTTGCACCAGCCAGTAGCAGCCAGGGGAAATGTTCTGTGTTCTCCTGTAGTTCCTTTATACACAACCCACCACTTACTTTGGGGAAATGTCTTCCTCCATCAGCCCTTCATGGAACACCCTCATAGACCTGCCCAAGAGGTATGTCTCTTTCTTGATTCCTCTGATTACATCGAAAATAGAACATAGAATATATTCCATGAGAATATAGACAAAAGGAAATCCTGGTACCCTGGCAGAAATATAAATTGGTACAACCTCTTTGGAAAATAGTATGGTGGTTCCTCAAAAATTCAAATTATAACTACTGTATGGTCCAGCAATCCTACTGCTGGGTATACACCCAAAGTAATTGAAGTGGAAATTTAACAAATATGGCCATATTCCTAAGCACACTGCAGTACTATGAATAATAATCAAGATGTGGAAACAATGTAAATGTCTATCAATGATGAATGGCTGAAGAAAATGTTTCATACATACAATGGGATATTATTCAGTTTTAGGAAAGGGAGGAAATCTTACCATTTGCAATAGTCTGTATTGACTTGGAGGATATTATGATATATGAAATGAACCAGACACAGAAAGATAAATACTGTGTGATCTCACTTACATGTGGAAAATGGAAATGATGATCAAACTGCAAAGATGAGTTCTGAAGACGTCGTATATAGCATGGTGCCTACAGTTAACACTGCTGTGTTGTACACTTCAAAGTCAGCTTGAACTACATAGTGAGACCCTGTTTCAATAACAATAACATCAATAAAATTGCTGGGCTGATCACATGTTCTGTGCTTACTATCAAAATGTTAAAGAGAAAAATAATGGGAGAAGAAAAAAGAAAGAGAAAGAAAGAAAAAGGAAAGCAAAGAAAAAAAGAGGCAAGACTTTGGGAGGTGATGGATGTGTTTCTGGCCTTAATGGGTAAAGGTTCCGATAGAGCATATTTATCCCCAAACTCATTGAGTTGTGTACATTATGTGCAGATTTCACATGCAAACCAAGAAAACAAAGGAAAAAGAGAAAAATCTTGTAATGACAAAATTACCTGCCAAGAAGCAACTTGGGGGGGGTATCGGTTTGATTCAGTTGATCCCCATAAACTTAATGTGTTCTGAATGTTTGATTCCCCAGCTGATGGCAATTTTGGAAGTGGGACATTGTTGGAGGTGTGTTATTGGGGGAAGGTTTATGAGGGTTATAGCTGGCTTCCCCTTGTCAGTGTTTGGCACACCTTCCTGCCGCTGTTTGTATTGCTGTGGTGAAGGTGATGTCCACCTTCTGCTCATGCCATCATTTTCCCTGCCATCATGGAGCTTGCCCTTGATTCTGTAAGCCAAAATAAACCCATTTGCTCCACAAGCTGCTTTTGGTTGGGTTCTTTTTCACAGCAACAAGAAAGTTGACTACAACAGGGGGGAAAGTTGATTTTGTCTCAGAGTCCATCATGGTAGGTGATGGACCACAGCCTCCTCAAGGCCCAAGTGCAGCTGGAAGAATGATGGTGGAGTGACTCTCATCTTCAGATGAGTTGGTGTTTACAGTCACTATATCAGTGACATCTTACTTGTAGTATCTTCTATCTCTGCAAATTTTGTAAAGGATCTGAGACACACAATTTTGGAAGAAGCAATTCATTTCCTTAAACTTCCTTAAATCAAGTTCACTTGATTGTCTTGTTTGAAATTAGCAAGAGCAATAACATTGTCTCTGGAAGTGGGTGAAAGCTCATAAGACTCCATATTTCTTACCAATTCTTTCTCTTTCTCTCTCTTTCTTTCTCTCTCTGCTTTCATCCCTTTCCTGTCAGGACTGCCTGAAAAAGTCCTATTAATACTCTACAAACTGGTTCAGGTATAACTTCCTTGGGAGATCACCGTTACAGTCATGGGTGGGGAGTCCCTTTTATCAGTTTCTTAGCTTGGAAAGGATTTTCCCCCATAAATGTAGCAAAAATATAGTTGGGGAGATGGGAGTGAGTGATTTACCCTTTGCTAAGTGCAAAGAAACATGTCATAGGATTGAAGCTATGTGGGAAAAATAGCCAGCTATGTGATAGTCTGTGACCAATACAGGTCAATTCCCATTCAAAGCCATACCCTTCCTTTGGAGGCAACAGAAGGGATATTTCTCTTGTTCTAGAATTCTAAATTATAAGAGTGGTTTTCATCTGGGTAAGCCACATTCCAGGGATCTATGGCAATGTCTCAAGACACTTTTGGCTGTCATAACTTAGACATTGGTAGTGGGTATGGTTCAAGGCTGTTGCTAAACATCCCACAAGGCTCAGGTGGTCCCCTCCCTCAGCAAGGAGGTTAAATCAAAATGTCAGTAGTGCCGAGGGTGAGAAGGGGGGATTGACATCAGTAATAAGGGTCTGAGATGAAGACAAGACTGGAAACCCCCATCACAGGTATCATAGTCAGACACACGCTGCTGGGATGAATCTCCAAACCAGTCACAATTCTGGGGAGGAAGGTATTTATTGAAGCAACAGACCCAGGGGAAGTTAAGGGAAAAGGCTGGCTTCCTTTTACAGAAGCAAGCAGAGACAGCAAACAGCACTTCTAGAAGCAAGCAAGCAAGCACACTGCAAACTAGCAAAACTAGAGGAACTCCAGGCTTGAGCTCAGACTGCTAGAATTCCAGACCCACCCCAGAAACACTGGGCTGAACCCTAGGATCTGGCCAAGGTGACACACCTCCTCCAGCCAGAACTGGCTGGAGACAATTAGCAATTTAATAAACACAATTATAATAAATTCTATTGGGGGACATCATTCAAACTACCACAACAGGTATTCTACTAATTGGAGGAATTGGGTGAGGAGCTATGGGATGGGTCAGGTTAAGGGCTGGCTGCCAATGGAAGCCAGGTCTCCTGAGTCACCCTTGCCTCCTGAGGTCTTCAGAGTCTGCTTCGCTGTGACTATTGCATCATAAGGGTTGTAGGGGACTTGGAGCAATTGCACCAACATAGACACTCATGTGATATTGATGTAGAAACTACAGACCATTATTGTAATTTATAACCAGAAGGAACTCCCTACAGGGTCACTGACAGGTGAGCCACCCACAAATAAAAGATTTTAAAAATAGTGTCTGTGAACATGTATAGACTGTTTTTCTTGTCGTTTTTCCTAAATAATATAGTATCCTGATACTTACATCATTTACGTTGTGTTATATATTTTAAGTAGTCTGGAGTGATGGAGTTTATAGGGGGATTTGTGTAGGTTATATGCAAATACTATGCCAGGGTACATAAGGGACTTGAGCATGTGAGGTTTTGAGCTGTAATGCTGATGTCCTTTGGTGACCAAGGGACACCTGTATGGGGAGAAAGAAGGGGAGATGGATTGGCCAGTGGCTTCTTCCACAAGAGATTTGTGTCTTTGAGTTCACTGTTAGTGGACCAGGCCACCCTTGATGGGCCAGTGGGAAGGTTTCGTGGACGGAATTCCGAGCCTGACGTTCAAGGTACCACAAAAGCAGTTCTATTTAAATGTTGTAAAAAGCTAATTGATAAGCAAATCATTAAGTGTTTATTTAGTGGTATTGAGGGTGGCCTGTGTTTTTAAGCTATAACTGAGGCTTTAAACTGGTTTATTCATTGGGATTTTTGTAAGATTTCATTAGGAGGAAAAAATGGTTCTGCTTCTTGCAGTTATTCAAATCCTCTGTGTCACTCACTGACCAGCCCCCGCCCCTTCCTTGCCTCACTGACTAGTGTTCTCTGCCTGGTTGGTCCTTCCAGGCAGACTTTTACCATAATCACAGTCTTCTCCAGGTAGAGCATTTGGCATGCAATCAACTACCTAAATTCTTAAACCTTAGTACCTCATGTGATGGTTTGAATATAAATGTTTACCCTAAAATACCCTTAGGTATTAACCCCTAAGTATTTACCCTAAATATCCTTAGGTATTTTTAATTGATATCTTTATTATCCATAACCAGATACATTGTATGAGCAAATATTATGATGGTACCCTCATTTTCCTCCTGCTTGTCCCTGATCCACTGGGGATCCTCCTCATTGGGCATACTATATTTTTTGATTCAGCTTCTACCTGAATTCTCTAGCAGGCAAAGCCTTGCTGGATTAGTTGTCACTGGGGGCAGGTCTTAAGTTCTATCCATACTAGGTGTGTGTGTGGAGAGCCAGTTTTGAGCTCTGGCTGTTCCTGTTTGGGGTTAATGGTGGTGTCTCTCTGCTATGGATTTATGGAAGTGAGCCAGCTTTTCCACCATGGGTTCTGTAAGCCAGAAAGAAAGCCTAGTTAGCATTGAATTGTGCTCCTAACCCAAAACAAACAAAACACAAAACATAAACAAACAATTTAACAATTGTTAAAGTCTAAACCCAGGTGACTCAGTAAATGTGACCTCATTGGGAAATAGAGTGTTTGAAGATAATCAAGTGAAGATGATCATTTTAATACAGCTCAACCTTGTCCTTATACAAAGGGAACATCTGTATACAGAGGTGCACAGGGAAGATAAAGGCCGAGATGGTAGGAATGCAATCACAAGGTAGGAATATCAAGAATGCCAGTCACCACACACAGCTGGAAGAGAGGCCTGGCACACACATCTGGGAGAGAGGCCTGGCACACGCAGCTGGGAGAGAGAACTGGCCCACACAGCTGGGAGAGAGGCCTTCCACACACAGCTGGGAGAGAGGCTTGGCACACACAGCTGGAAGAGAGGCCTGTGATTATTTTTAGCAGAGAGAATCTAATTCACCAGGGGTGTTTTTCTTTTATATCTATATAGGCTTGACTGTAAGCAGCCTGTTTTTTAATTCATGTGGGGGCATGGAGTGAACATCGCATGGATTCTTCCTTCTAGTGGCAACAAAGCATCGTTTGCCATGGATTGTCTCTGAAATGATGAAAGGGAAAGTCAATGTCAAAACTAAATGGAAAGCTCTCCAACCTGACCTGTATCACCATGAGTCAACCCCTTTCTCAATAAGGTCAGGATTATTATTTCCATCACAATATCAAAGGAGCAGGAAGATCAGAAGCCTCAGAGTCATTTAATAACCCCTGGTCTTAAATTGCAGAATGAGTTGGGGAAATAGGGCTTGACAAGGCAACAGTTAAGTAAGTTGGTGCAAGATTAATACATTTCAAATTACCAATTTCCATGCAAAACAAGTTAAGGCAATAATGCAGGCATTCTGAGCCAAAGGCTTATTTGCATTGTTTTCTGAGACTCTTGGCAGTTTTGCAAATTTTCAGGAGTTTAAAAACAACAGTAACTTATGACACCAGAGCTGTTTGGGCCCGTTATGTTAGGCTTCAAGAACTTTCTCTTATCCAATATGAAACTTGACTCTTAAAGTAGTAGTCAACAAACAAACCCAAGAAGCCTCCTTTAGGCTCTCTTCCCAGGGAAACTCAG
Organism: Zapus hudsonius; assembly: GCA_004024765.1. Taxonomy (NCBI): domain Eukaryota; kingdom Metazoa; phylum Chordata; class Mammalia; order Rodentia; family Dipodidae; genus Zapus; species Zapus hudsonius. Next base: position 58,879 of record PVHP010002536.1, read on the forward strand.
TTCTTTGATGGACTCTTCTGGGGTTTTGTGTCTTACAGATTGACACTCCATCCATCACATCGCTCATGGACGTAGGAAGCATCTTTGAAAGAACTCTCATACTGTTGAGCCATTGCTGTGTGCTGTCATTTTTTACATCTAAATAGCTGTCAAGTCCACACACTTTTGACAGTCACCGCCGTCTTTCAAATGAGCTATCATAATCGCTCACTTGAAGGATAGCAATCACATCCTAACTGGTGTCCTTTCAGTCCTCACTCTATTCTGAGCCCCCAATACACTGGAGCCTCAATATATCTCATACCATCTTACCTGCCTTCCGACCTCAACACCAAATAAAATGATGCACTTGCTTCTACTGATTTAGTCAAATATTTATTGAATTTGTGTACTCTCAGGAGTTGGAAGACACAAACAAAGCAACACAGTCCTTGGCTCCATAGAGCTTAGCTGGAAGTAAGTTGTGGGAGTTGAAGAGGAAAGACGCTTGTCAATGACTCATATATGTTTCTATATGAAGGACGCTTACAGAATCATAAATGCCAGGGAAAGGTTTGAGCTTTGGGAACTCATATCAGAGGAAAGGTCTTATCAGGAAAGACTCCCTCCAGGATGCCATGACAGGAAGGAGAGGATCAAGCAGGAAAAGGGGAGAGCATGAGAGAGCTGAAGAGCGGAGCAAATATTCTATAAAATCTTCTCTTGCATGAAGGAGCAGGCTTGTTGGAAGAAAAGACAGACAGTGTGGCTGGGGCAGAGGAGAGGCAGTGTGGAAAGCCAGGCTTTTTGTCACATGAGGGCGATGGAAAGACTGTGAGAGATGAGCTAATGCATATGAAGAGCAGACATCTCATCTGTTTGATTTTTGAAAAAAGCTCTCTGCTTGGCAGAGCATCTCAGAAATGCTTTCTATGTTACCTGTAGCTGTAATAAAACCAGATAAATTGTTGGTACCAGAGATGAGAGGCTGTATCAGAAATGGATTTTCTTTCTGTTGCCAAATCTGTGCCCAGCACTGTCTTGACTCTATGTCATTGGACTTCTGGCTTTTAGTATTGCAGGGTTGGCCTTTTGGCACAAGGCTTTGTTGTCATTCAGCATCACCTTCAGAAGTATCTCTCAAGTGTTTGAGAACCAGAAACCCATGAAAAGCAAAGAATACTGCTTTAGAGAAATATGTTTTTAAAAGATCATCACACATTTGGGATACATGTAAGTCATAATATTTAAAATTTAAGGTTACATAACACTAAAATAACAACCAAGAAAAATTTATAGATAACCTTTAAAACATGTTTAAAATCTAAAATATTATGTATGTAATCTCACATCAGTGAGAGAATGATGTTTTCAGTTTTCACCAAATTAATTCTGACTAGCTTGAGGGGAGATACATTGAGCCATAAATTGATTCCATTCCAACCTTTTTTCTTGCTTTTTTTTCATTTCTATCCAAATAGGAGTTCCTAATTCACAGTTATATGTCATCTAGGATGGATGTAAGTGCTTTGTGGCTCTGCTGGTGCTCAGAACTGAACATGGTGAATTTCTGGAAGATTCAGTGTATCATGGGACATAGCAGACTGTCAATTACTAATTAACTTACTGGTTTCCTGCTGTCCTAGGCATTAAAAAATATTTTGCGCAAGTATTTAGATGTGACTTTACAATTTCTCTTGGTACATGACTCATTTCTTCCTCCAATGAGTGAACAAAAATATCAAATATTACAATGGAATTAAGTTCTTAGAACTTGAGTTATAAAATTCATTAGATGGACTTCTTATAAATCCTGATGAGTACTGTGAGTTTTTGAGTCCTCATGTGATGTGTTCAGGTTATGTATAATTCCACACATATTTCATAGTTAATCTCTTCAATGAAGCCACTTGAGGTCACAGAAACCATCTTTGCTATAATCGTCATGTTGCAAAGAAATGTTTTCCTGTTTCTCTCTTCAGTCCAGAAACTCACAAAAGCACTTAGCAGTTAGCAGGGTCTTGTCCCTATTGTCCATCATGTTCAAATATGTGCCCTCAAGAAGACCAAGTACTTCAACAGTTCTCACTCTTTTATTCAACACTGGTTCAAGGTCAAGGGGTACTGTATTGATTGCCATCCATTACATGTTAGTTAATAAAGCAGTGTATGGATTGGGATTTAGGGGCAGTAGCTATTCAAGAAGTTCACCCACCCCTGCTGAGGACCTATGTTCCATTTTGCCATTCCAAAACCATGCCATTTGTAGTTGTTATGATTCTAGTAACATTGAATTTTACTAGTAAGCAGGTGAAGGTGTCTTCTATGGAGTACACACTTGTCAGGTGTTCAATGATGCTGCACGCTAGAGAAACCATTCATTCCCAAAGCAGACTGTTTACTCACCACACAGGACAGTAACACAGTGACGCTTGCTTCCTCCCCATCGAAGGCCATTACTCTGTTCCAAGTTTCATTGCACAGAGAAATGTGTGCCTGTAGCATTTTGAGTCTGTTCTGCATTCTTGCTGAGCGTCACTTCATAAACCTTACTCCTCTTTCATAAGACTTTTGGCATTCCTATAGCTTGCCCTACTTTTGCTTATAGCAAAAAAATCACAACTTTGAGTGATGAGTGTGGTTCTGGCCTTGGCTTTTAGTGACTAATCTCATTGCTTTACCACTGAAGACCATCATTGTTCAGTCATTTCAGGATATCTTAATTGGTTTGAGTTGAGTTGAAAGTGATACTAAATTATCCAGTAGTTTCCTGCCAATATTTGACAAAGCCTAACAAACAATATGCCAGGAGCAAATCTCCAACAGATTTCTCCACGTATTTGTTATTTTACTTCCCACTCACGTGCTTCATTATTAGCGGCTACACAGTCTCTATTTGTCTCAGAACATGCACACCACTGGAATTCTTTCCTCCTCCAAGCTTGCTGTGTTATTTTGAGTTGTTGCATTTACGTTCTATTTTCATCTCTGTTTTTATGCATCGATGCACCATGTTTGAGCCAGTAATCCCTTTTTTGTCATTTAGGGATGTAACGTATCAAATTGAGAATGAGCAAAATATATAAATGAAACACCACAAAACATTGTATGCTAGTGACATAAAAATATGATAGCCAAAATAATCCTTTGCCCTGTTGTGGACTGTTAACTAAGATCATCCGATTTACTTAATATATTTGGAACAGACAGATCATTTAAGAATTGAGCCATTACTAAAACTACAAGAGCTTTTTGTTAAAATTCTAATTTATGGGCTGGAGAGATTGCTCAGTGGTTAAGGCCCTTGCCTGAAAATCCTGACAACCCTGGTTCAATTCCCCAGTGCCAGATATACAATGTGGAGTGGCATATGCATCTGGAGTTTATTTGCAGTGGCTGGAGGTCCTGATGTACCTATTCACTCTCCTCTTGTTGCAGTCAGCTTTCTAGTTGCTGCACAGAAAGAACCCAAACAAAAGTGGCTTGTAGAAGAATGGGTTTATTTGGCTTACGGACTCGAGGGGAGACTCCATCCTGGCAGGGAAAATGATGGCATGAGCAGAGGGCTGGACATCACCTCTGCCACAGCACTGCAAACAGCGGCAGGAAGGTGTGCCAAGTACTGGCAAGGGGAAGCTGGCTTATAACCCCATAAGCCCGCCCCTGACAACACAGCTTCATCGAGGTTGTAAAACCCAAACTGCCATCAGCTGAGGATCGATCTATCAGAACACATTCATTTGATTGTGGGGGACACCTGGATCAAACCATGACACCTCCCCTCCCCTCCCCTCTCTCCCCCTCTGCTTACAAATAAATAAAATAAGTATATTGACACTTCTTTTAAAAAATTCTCATTTATTTTATATTTTAGTGTAAAATATATTTGGAATAAACTTATTTCATAGTTTGAGTTCTTGGTTCTAAACTGCTGTGAGCAATTTGACAGATTTCCAGGGACCCATGGAAACAGCTTGTGTCCGAGTCTGATCTGGTTACGAAGAGTGCATACTAGAGCTTACTGGTCAGCTAGCCCTTCAGAAGGGACATTCTCACCTCCCCAGCTGGCAGCATGGTGAACAGCTGACAGCTCTTATCTGAGCTACTCTCAAGGAACTTTGCCTTAGCACCTTGACATGGCACTTCTAAGGTCAAGGCCACCCAATGACAACAGGACATGGAGGCAAACACATCTAGGTCTTTCTTCATGGTGTAGGATGACATCCTTGTTTCTCTTGTACTGCACTTTAATGTATTTTTCTGCCTCACCTGGATCTCTGATTCCACACCTCCCTAAACCTGCCAACAGAGCATCTCTCCTGACAATGTGCCTCACAAATATCTTGCATATGAGTCTCCTCAGAGTCCATTTCCCTTCAACCTGACTCCATGCCAGAGGGGCATAGCACTTCCCTGAAGTCTCTATCACCTCCATCAAACCATAAGATGACATCAGGAAAAGCTCAGTCTTTTGGAAGCACAATTATAAATCAAATGCAACAACAAGGATTCTAAGGACTTTAAATCGACATGCTTTGGCTTCTAAGGAGGCCCAAAGGAGAGTTGCTCTGCTTCCGTACTCAACCCTGCTTTCATAGCGTATGAAAAAAAATCTTTTGTTTTCTTTTTTTAAATTGATAAAAGGGTGACTGGGAATGTGGCTTTCTAACACACACTGAACATAGCCCTAGGCAGGCTTTCCCCAGTCAGCTACCAGCAGTCCTCCCTGCCTGGGTTCTCCTGGAGGAACCTAGGGAAACTGAGCTTCCTCAGGGAGGAATATGATCTTGTCAAGGCTTCTCCAAACTCTCCCTTACCCACCAGCTAAGGGAATAGGGGTGGCAGTGGGTGAGGATTATTATATATGTTCACGGAAGAAAATACCATCACCCTCCCCAGTATTCACCATTGGTTGCTATTAAAATTTATTCTATTAGGCAGTTTAAAACATTAACGGTCAGCCAAGCACTGGGGTGCATGTCTGTAATCCTCACATGACAGAAGCAAGGGAACCATGAGTTTAAGGTCAGCTTGGGCTCCTACTGAGATCCTGTTTCAAAAAAAAATCCCACAAAACAAAAAAACAGAATTCTTTTTTTCAGAGTGTAGCAGGGGAACTGGGGATACAAATTTAGATAATACCCTGAAAAATTCCACTGCACCTCAAAATTTAAGGAGTACCCAAATTCTTATCCACAAAGTTAAAGAATTAAAACTATAGACCACCAGAGAATAAGGTATAGTGAGAGACTTTATTTAAAGGAAAATGGGGAGTTATAGAGTTCTCCAGCCACCAGTGTGGGGAGAACACATGGGAGAGGTTTTAGCCAAAATCTATGCTGTTTAACTAAACAAGCAGATAAAAAAAGATAACAGAGGGCTTCCATCATGAGGAAAAAGGTCCATTTGGGAAAAATCTTGACCCCTGCCCTCACCACTAAGGGCTGGGGTTAGGGGTCTTACCTTTCCAAGGCCTGGAAAATAAAGGTCCTCCTAGGAAAGCATGTGGTGGAAAAGAGGGCTGGACTTTGTTTCAGTGACTTTTAAAACCTCCATCAGGTAAGTCAGAGAGACTTCTGGTTGGTACACATCTGACCAATCAGTTTTAGCACCTAGGTTGGAACTCTAGCTAGAGACACCTCCCACTCAAGGAGAGGGGGGTCTATGGAGCTTGCCTGAAATTGTCACAAGAGTAGATTTAGGTTTATAGAAAACTTGATGGAAAGGTACAAAGTTCCCACACACCCCTCATCCCGTCCCTCCCAATAATTTCTGTATCTTGTCCACATCTGGGGAGGCAGAGACAGGAAGATACTGGAACCTTGCTGCCTAGCTACTCTCAGGAAATCATTGAGTTCTAGTGGCAGTGAAAGACCCTGTGGTAGTTTGAAGGGGTGTCCCCCAATAGATTCAGGAATTTATTAAAGTTTTTCTCTAGCTGCCTGGCTGGAGGGTGTGTCACCTTGGCCAGGATCCTAGAGTCCAGCCCTAAGGTGTTTCTGGGGTAGATCTGGAATTCCAGCTATACATATGCAAAGAGCAGTCTGAGCTCAAGCCTGGAGTTCTTGTGTTTTGCGAGGTTGAGTGTGCTTGCTTGCTTTTGGAATTGCTGGTGATGGGTTTCTCTCTCTGCTTAGACCTGTGAAAGGGGGCCAGCCTCTTTCTTCATTATGGAACGTCCCCTGGATCTGTTACTTCAATAAATACTTTCCTTCCAAAACTGTGCCTGGTTTGGAGATTCATCCCAGCAGCATGTGGCTGACTATGGCAGACCCTTTCTCAAAAAATAAACTGGGGAGAAACTGAAGAAGACACCTGATGTTGACCTCTGCCATTCACATGCACATGCCCACACACATGTGTGTGCTCACATGCACACACATACTCAACAACAAAAAAAGAGAAGTGATTTTTTTTTACTTCTTGATATTTTATCACTATATTAAATTAAACAAACTATACTTGATTTTCTGAAAGTTTTTTTAAAACATGGAATTAAAATTCACAAGATTTGCTCATACAATGTATATACTTATCATAATAAAGATATAATAAAAATAAAAATATATCCAATGCTTATTTTACATTTACTGAAATAGTCATGATTTTTAATGTTTATTTGATTTATCTTTTTGGTGTATGCATGAACTATGTGTGTTGTGTGTATCTGCATGTGTGCAGCATATGCCCATGTGTGTGAATGCATATGTCCTGTGCATACAAACATGGAGATCAGAGGGACAGTACTAGACTCAGAGATTCTCCTGTCTCTGCCCCCTTCAGCCCTGGGGTTCCAGGCATATGCAGCCATTCCTGACTTTTTACATAGGTGCTGAGTTTTGAACTCAGCTCCCCATTCTTGAGCAGCAAGCACTCCTACCTGCTGAGTAATTTCCCCAGCCCTCAGGATTATTTTATTAACAAAATTAATTGTATTTTTTGACTTCCATGTGTTAAACCAACTTCATCTGCCTCCAGTAATAACAGTAACAATTTATTATGCATTTCATGTTTCTGAATTTGATTTGTTCAGAGTTTGGCAAAAAATGTTTCATCACTAATTTGTTTGAGCTAGTTTCAAATGAAATGAACTGGGAACAGTTTTCTCTTCATTCTCTAATTTTCTGAAAAAGGAAATAGCATTGGGATCATGCCTTATGGCCATGGTAAAACTCTCCAGCAAAATCATCTGAGCCTGAGATTTTCTTTGTGGGGAGGTTCTTTTAAATAATCAATTCCTTTTTAAAAAAATTTTTTTTAAAGAAAAATGGCCATGCACTCAAGTGGAACTTTAAAAAATTTTTTTTATTTATTCATAAGCAGAGAGATACAGAGACAGAGAGAGAGAGAACCAGGGCCACCACCCTGTGGGTCCGGCTTATGTGGGTCCTGGGGAATTGAACCCTGGGGCCTTAGGCACTGGAGGCAAGTGCCTTAACTGCTAAGCCATCTTTCCAGCTCTCAATTCCATTTTTAACTGATGGTAGATAATTCAAATGTTCTGTCTTGCTATATGTTGATTTTAATAAGTTGTATTTTTAGGAAATTTATCCAATCCTGTTGTGTCCATCAAACTGTCATCTACATCTTTCTGTTTATGCACGCAGGTTTATTCAGCTCTTGGCTATGGTCAGAGAACCTTCTTTTTGCAGTGGGTGGTGGTTACTGGTCAAAGTGCTGAGAATAAGTAATTGTTGAGTACTCAGAGCAAAATAGGACATCTGTATCACCCCATCACCAAGGCTCAGGGAGCAACATGGAAGAGGGGACAGATGAAAAGGGTAGAGTGTTGTAGAATAGTGTTTTATGGATATGAAATGACCATTGAACTCATGAACTTTCAACACCTGTGGTTACCCACTCAAGACCTGTACAAAACTTGGCCCATCAACATTCCATGGTGAATATGAGTTCACAAAGCTCCACTCAGCCCTGAGAAGCTATGGCAGTTAATATTTGCTGGGACAGGGAAAGATACTTTCTTCAGTGGGATAGCCAGTGATAAGGTGCACATACTCCTGGAACCCATCACATGTCTATGAAAGCTGTTGGGTTTTGAGTCACGGCCCCCTGCCCCCCTGCAAGAGAGCCTGTCTCTCTGGCCAGCAGGAGATGGGTTCCATCAGGGAAAGGTGAATGCACAGCCAGAGACACAAACACATGGCTGGGAGAAGTGTCCAGGCAGATCTCAAAATTTATTCCAATATCCATCATATATATAACCCAAGGATGCATTGTATTTTCTTATCTCTTTCAAAAGGGAGCTCAGGAAGCAGGAACAAAGCTATTAGCACTTACAAACAGGATTAGGGCTGTCAGCCATCCCCCCTGCCTCCTGGGGGCACAGGTGTGCTAAGATCAAAAGGCATGAGTTACCATGCTTGGGCTCAAACCAAAAGGTGTAAGTCACCTCATCCAGCTGTATATTATATTCTAAAACTTAGCTCACAGATATTCAGCCAGGCTGGGTCCCAACAAAAGCAATCCTAATTAGACTCATTGCCTCACCAAAATAATAATGATAATAATAATAATAATAATAATAATGTAACTCATTATAGACAATAAAAAATAAAGAAAATATTAAATGATAACAAAGTATTCTCTGCTTTCAATATAGTTATATTTCTAGTATTTTGGCGACTGTTTCAATAGTTTATACTTTTTTCTTCTTTTAGTTTAGTTTTTAATTAATTTAAGGGTATTTTGAAAAACATATAATTTTTTTTGATCAGTCCAAAACTTTTGCTTTTAAGTTGGAATATTTAGTCTATTTCAATGTAATTGTAATTGTTGGCATAGTTATATTTAGATCTACTTTATCGCTTTTTAAAAAAAATTTGTCCTATCCATTCCAGTACTTCCTTTTTGCTTTTCTCTGTAATAAACACATATTTTATTTATTCATGTTTTCTTTGTTGCATGTGTTTGATTTTTAAATCATATTTTTACATTACTCCTTTACCACCTACCATTGACTAAAATATCTTTGACTAAATTTCATAATTCTTTCACTGAGAATTACACACAAAATAGTGTTCTTACAGTAGATGAATTTCATATCTCTTCTCTCTGTGCTATTTCTATTGTAGTCTGCATAATTGCAAGGCTATAAATTCCTTCAAATACCAAGTTGTAAATAATTTATTTCATAAACCCTTTCGTGATCATTTCGAATCCCAGCAATTAGCAGTGTGGATGGTCAGACGCTGTGTTAGTTTTCTAGAGTTCTTACAACAAAGTGTCCCAGGCTGAGTGGCTTCAACAGCGAGAACATGAGTTTCCTCACAATTCTGGATGCTAGAAGCCTGAGGTCACAGTGTCAGCAGGGTTCATTCCCCTGTGGCCTCTGACTTACAGATTCTAGTTTCCTCCCTGTGTCTCCAGAAGTTTCCTCTCTGTGCCTGTGTTCTAATCTCTTTTTATAAAGACAGCAGTCAGACTGGATTGAAACTCATTTTCCGCTTTATCTAGTGCTGGGTGTGGTGCTGCATGTCTGTAATCCCAGCATTTAGGAGGCTGAGGCAGGAGGATCTCCAGGTCTAGACTTGCTTGGTCTCCATTGCTAGTTCCAAGCTAGCTTAGCTAACAGGGAGATCCTATTTGCAAAACAAATGAATAACAACAAGGAATAAAACCCCGGAATTATTCCTATAATGACTCTGCTCTTTTCTAAGAAATGCATCTTCAGAGAGAGAGAGAGAGAGAGAGAGAGAGAGAGAGAGAGAGAGAGAGAGAGAGAGAGAGAATTGGCACACCAGAGCCTCCAGCCACTGCACACAAACTCCAAACACATGAGCCCCCCTGTGCATCTGGCTTGATGTCGGTACTGTAGGGGAATTGAACTCTGTTTCTTAGGCTTTGCAGACAAATACCTTAACCACTGAGCAAACTCCAGCTCACTCGAGGCTTTTAATAGATAGTTTTACATCATAACAAAAAATTGCATAAAATAGTACCTGTAAATGTAACTCTTAGTATCAAATAATTCTGTCCAGTTTCTGATGTGTAATAAGCCAGGAAAATGACCAAGGCAGGCAGTTAAATCTTTGCTCCTCATGGCCTCATTGGTCTCTCCATGTTCTTTCCTAGTTCATTTTTCTCCTCTCACCATTCGTTTATCCTGGGATGTCCATCCTCCCTTCTTTAGGACTCCCTGGGTAGCAGCAGAGCTGATGTGTCTTTGGTTTGAACGTGACAGCTGTTCCCTCTACACGCACTTTGCTTTCCTCTGACCCAGGAGCTCTGACCCAGCAGACAATGGAGGGCTCCCGCCTCAAGCTCCCCCCACTCCTTCCCTCTTAGAAGACAGAGTCAGCTGCCAACCCTGCCTATTCCCCGTGCCAACATTTTCCCCTCCATCCATCCCTCGGGGTCAAGGAGGAGGGAAATGGAGGTACCATCCCAAGAGTTGCTCATGCAATGTATTGAATAATTAACAATAAATAAATTTTTTAAAAAGATGAAAAACTTTATTATTGATTGATTGATTTCGATGTGTATGTGTGTTTGTGCATCTATGGGAGTACCAGGGCCTCTTGCTGCTTCAAAAGAATGCCAGAATCTCGTACTGCTTCCTGTGTCCATTTTAAGTGGCTGCTGGGGAATTCAACCTTGGCAGGCCGACTTTGCCAGCAAGCACTTTTAACTGCTCAGCCATTTTCCCAGCCCCCATTTTCCTTCTAAAGGAAGTGTTTGCCATTCTTTTTTTTTTTTTCACTCAACCAACAGGCCCCAGTGAATTAATATCTAATTTCCACAGGGGAGGGGGATCTGCTAGGAAAATGACCTGTTTGTGAACAATAGAGATTTTAATATCCCAAATGTCATCTGCATTTGTCTTCTCTGAAAAAAGGCTAAGGACTCAGGCTTCCATGCAAGATGAATGACCTTGAATTCCAGCTCTGTGTGACCTTGAGCAATTTCTTATTCCTTCGGGCTGAGGTGCTTTACTTGTTTGTGAATTCAGTGACCCGGTGCTCCCAGCATGCCCAGACCATGAGAAGATCTCTATGAAAGCTAGCCATCACCATTTTCACTCAACACTTCAGTGTCGTTAACATGCATTCTCTTGGATTTCACAAAGAGAAACCTCACGTTCTATACCTGACCTTTCTTCCCACCATCCGCGTTTTTCAGCGCCTCTCTCCAAGGCTTTGAAACAAAAGATTGTGCAAGCATTTCACTCCTTGGGTGTCATGTGGCTGTGATGTCATAGGATTTAGGAAAGACTAAGTGTCTCTGATTCATTTGATTATTATATCCCTCTGCTGTAGCTAAGTGATCACTTAAAATGCTCCTTTGTGAGGCTAATCTTTAATTGATAAGACTTGCTCCCTACAAACTCTGGATTTAAAAGTTTCCACGGGGGGGGGGGGGGGGGGGCTGGAGAATGGTTCAATGAGTAAGGTTGTTTTCCTTGTGAGCGTGAAAGGTAGACTCAATGTGAATTGATCCCCATGTAAACAACGGGGCGTGGCCACACACACCTGGAACCCCAGTCCTAGGAGGGGCAGAGACCTGAGAATCCTTGTAGCTCATGGTCAACCAATCTGACTGAGAATGGTAGCTTTGGATTTAGTTAGAGACTTGTGGCACAGAAACAGGTGGGTAAGCAATCAAGGGACATACCCTGTGTTCCCCCCTGGCCTCTGCACACACACACTCATACTCCACACATACACTACACCACACATACTACACACACACACACACACACACACACACACACACACACACACACACACACTTCCACAGTTGCTAGTCACCACCTTGCTCCTTTTCTCAGATCTTAGAGGAAATTTAGATTTTTTTTTAGTGTTTTTATTTTTATTTTTTTGCACTAAAAGAAATAGATTGTGTCAGATAAGAACTTCAATTTCTTTTATATCAAAGTTAGCAAATAAATTTTATCATTTTACCAACTTCTACTGATTGGTCATGGGAAATTGGTATCCCGTGTTGAAAAAGATTGGGAGGCATTGCTTCCTGATGGGAAGGAGTGTTTGTCCAATTATCAGTGTCTACTGTGGATGTGAGAATAAAGTGGGTTAGGATGCAGGTCTGGTGTGTCCTTCATCAGAGCTCGGTGGGCTGCATCTCGCATCCTCATTACACTGCCCCAGTGAGGTGCCAAGAGTCACATCTCCGAGCCCAGGAGCCTCCTCACATGGACACACCTAGGAATCTTTAAGGAGACAGAGAAGACATAGTGATCAATAAAGTCAGATGAAAAGTGACAGTATTTTTCTTCCCCAAAAACTGAAAACATTTTTATGCCATCACGTGTACTTCATGGCAGATTTTCCCTTTCATTGTCATCTTGGCATGCGTTCATACCTTCTTCTTCCCGACGCTGAAGTATTAGCAGTGTTGACACATTCCATGGCTTGCAGGGACAGAGCGAACATCCTCACCCTCTTCTTCACCCACTCCGATTTGGACATCTAAGGCTATGCTGTCAGCGACCCCACACAGCATTTGCCTCATCCTCAAGGGTGCCCATGCACTGGACCATGACAAGTGTTCATCTTTCTTCAGTTCCTTGTAGCTCAGGTTGGTCTTGAACTGGCTACTTAGCCAAGGATGGTCTTGGACTTCTTATTTTCCTGCCTCCATCTCCCAAGTGCTGGAATTACAGGCATGTAAAACCAAACCTGGTTTTTTGCAGTCCCGAGGCTCCAACTCAAGGCTTCATACAGGCTAGGCCAGCATTGTATCAGTTGAACCAAATCCATAGCTTCTACTGTGTCATTCTTTCAAAAAATGGGTTTATTTATTTGCAAGCAGAGTGTATAACACACACACACACACACACACACACACACACACACACACACAGAGATAATATGGTTCTCCCAGGGCCTCTTGCTATTGCCAACAAACTCCAGACGTATGTATGTGCCACTTTTGCATCTGGCTTTCTGCAGGTACTGGGGAATTGAACCTGGGCTGTAAGCTTTGCAAGCAAGCGCCTTTAACTGCTGAGCCATCACTCCAGCCCTACCGTGTTATTCTTTATCCATGCATATATACTTCCCTCTGCTGCCTGGACTCTAACACCAAGTGCCAACCTTCCCCTTTGTGTCGATGCCCTCCTAAATCTGGCCTTTACACCCAGTACCAGGCTGCCTTCTTTAGAGATGTCCTTTCACCTGCTTGGACTGGACTCACCTTGAGCTATCCACCTCATGGACTTCGATTTGCTTGGGTGCTAGCGCTCCAGAAGAGGCATTCCTTCAGGCGGGTACCCTACTTTGAGAATCAGTGGCCTCAATGCTGCATCGAATTTTAGCTGGAGGATGAGTTGTTCATGAAGAACAAGGACAGAAAAATAAACAGTATTTAAAGACTTCTATTATATTTACAGAATGTGTATGTATTTATTTATTGAAAATATGAAAGAAAAAAAAAAACAGAAGAAGCAGAGGCTAGAGAACAAAATGATCACAAATATCCAGAAATATCCCGGTGATTATCTAGTGATAATATGTGGCTGTAGGTTCTTTCTCTTCTTTTCTTGGACATACATAGCTCTGTAGAGCCAATGTTCATTCCTGCCTATACTCATCTTGCATCTTTCTGAGTATTAGGTAAGTTACTTCATCATGTCTAAACCTAGAAAATAAAAGTGGCATGGAACCTTAAAAAACGAAGATTATTTCAGTATTCCTTTTTTAAAATTTATTGTAAAATAGCACATGAAGTTGATGCAAAAACTTTACCTGTGATAGCAAGACTACTTCCTCGTTACAAAATCTAGGAATTCATTTTTATAAAATTATTTTTTTGCTTTGGATTTTGACTTAGGTATAGGAACTTTGGCTTAAGAAGTAAGGTATTCTGTCAAACACTCTAAAAAGAAGACTACACATTGATAATTTGAAACGTGTATAACATGCTTTGAATCAATTTTATGAAGTCAGTAAGTATTCACAACATTTAAATAAAAGATTAAATTATTTAATACATTTTTTCTAGCCCTCCAGGACAGTAGGCATCCCAGTGTACAGAATCAAACATAAAGCAAAGAAAAATTAGGAACCTTAAAACCTAGCTTTATTGTGAATTTCAACAAATTTCTACTAGAGTTCAGGATCTATAATATGTCTTCTAAGCAAGAAAATAGAAGTACTTTGCTGGCATTTGAACAATGCAGTACTGGACGTGTTCTGCTTGCTTATGGCTGTGTTTTTAAGTACTTAAATGTGTGGAAATCCACGTGATGTCATGAGTGTGGAGTGGGGTTCTCTTTCTGTAGATCCGTGGTGTTCTTTGGAGTAGAACAAGAACTCTTGCTCCTAGGCAGAGAGCCTTGGATCCAGCTCTTTCTCAAGCCACTGGGAAGCAAGGGTTCTGACCTCAGATCTGAGCCCGTGGAGGATGCTGGTCCAAAGCACACAGCCTGAAGAGGAACTGCTAATGAAATTTCTGTCTGGCAAAAATGCGTAGGAAGATGTTCCTATCAAAGTTGTGTCTAGAGGAAATGATTCATTGGAATTCTGTGAGGAAACTCCCAAAGTATAAAAACAATCACCAAACATGGATCATATAGACCATAAAAATAGCCACTTCCCCACCCTGGGTGGCCCATTTCACACAGGCTGTCATCAATGGTGCACCTCTGTTTCTTATGGAGGGCCTAAGGGAACCCTGCTTTTGAAGGCTTGCCCCCATGTTTTCTCTAGGCACCTCATCATCCAAACAAATATTTATCTGTATCTATTAGGTATAAAAGTATTTATACTACTAAATATCAGAGCCTTGGGGCTCTTCTCAGTTTGTCCCCTTTTTAACACTTCTGCCTTCTTGGGATGAGCTGGCCAGGGGCCAGTGTGACATTAGGGATGGTCTTCTGGGCATTAGGAAAACACGCTCAATGTGGCAGGGGTGAAATCTGGAAGGAAGGTGAGAGCAGTTCTAGCATGAGAGGTACTGTAACAGGCTGGTAGGTTTGCCCCCACCCCAGGACTGTTGGCCCACCCCTCGAGGTGATAGGTGACTCAGATTTCTTCTTTCTGTTTGTCATCCTGACCCCATTCGTTCTTCAAGCTCAAGGGTTTCTTTTTCTATCTTTATTATCGATAATTAGATACATTGTGTGAGCAAATCTTATGACAGTACCCCCATCTCCCCCTTCCCTATCCCCACCACACCGGGGGCCCTCCGCGGTGGGCATAGGGGGTTATGATTAGCTCAAGAGGTAGTCAGTTTGCTTTTGTTCTCCTTTGTGTATTGTTGCTGAGGGGGGGGGTCAATGTCTCTGGAAGCTCTCCCCCACCATGACTCTTACTATCTTTCTGCCCCCTCTTCCACTCAGTTCCCTGAGTCATGGTGGGTGAGTTTTAAGTCTGCTTTATTGTGGAGATCTTAAGTGTCTCTGGACTTCTGCTTTAGGTTGTGTTGGATATCATTGATGTCTGTCTCAATGACCTATTCTGGGATATCTGATTTGCTGTGGTGATAGGTCTCTAGTTTATCTCACCACTTTCTCATAGGTTTCATTTGGGGCCTACATGATAGGCCTGGGGTGGTTCATCTCTTGCTGGGATGTTGGCCATCATCCCTTGTCTTGTTGGTGGAGTTGGATTGACCACGGCTCTCTCACTGCCTTCTGAAAAATACAAACTTCAAACTTGAGCAAAACTTGCTGAATGTAGAAGATTGGTCATAAAGCCATCAAGGTCACGCATGCTCCATATAGAATCAATGTCCAGTGTGAAGTTCCTAAAGAAGGAATCTACCCAGGAAAGTAGATTCCTAAGGAAGGAATCTACTCTCCATGGGAGAGTGAGATCAGTATAGGTTAAATGAAACCCACATTGTGAATTTTACCTCTTTCAAGTTAAATGATCACATCCTACCTTCCCAGGAGCTCCCAATCCTGTTTTGATGGTTTTTGCATTTCTAAAGGCTATGTGAAGTTTATGCTAAATTACTCCATTAACACCCTACAAAAGTTAGGGTGAGGTACTGTTTTTATTAACCTATAAACTAAACTAGACAGCAAGGCCAGGGATCCCTGTTTCCACCTGGCTCTCTCTGCACACACAGGCACATACAAGATGGATGCTGGGGATCACATGATAAATCATTTCCACATGCTTCCACGGCAAATACTTTACCACCTGAGCCATCACCCCAGACCAGAAATTACCATTTTTCCCTTCCATTTAAAATAAAGATGGAAATCAGATGTGGTGGCTCATGCCTTTAATTTTAGCACTTTGGAGGCTGAGGTAGGAGGATCTCTGTGAGTTCCAAGTCAGCTTGGGATAGAGAGAGACCTTGCCTTGAAACAACCAACCAAACAAACAAACGCAATTAAAAATGTGAGGCAGACAGTATATATCCCCAAATGTGTATTTCGTCAAGAGAAACTAGCTGCTACACTCTGCTCCAGCCTAGGCATTGACTTTCTTCTAAACAAGCCATCTCAAAATCTGTATGATAAACTCAATTTTTTCAGAAATATGAATATGTTGCTCAGGGCCAAAGAGATGCTACTTAAATCATCTCCGTTTGCTCCGTTTGACTTGTGAGAAGTTTAGGTGTCTAGAGAGGAGTGTCTGGCCCTAGAGAAACAAGCAGACTACTAGGCTGTATGTAATGTCCTTTTCCTGAAACAATAATAGAAGTAATATCTGGGTCCATTTTCTGTTGAGAATGACATTATACTGTGGACTGGGTAAGGCATTAGGAAAATAAAATTGGTTTAGTCTGGATCTGTGGGTTAGTTAGGGAGTTGCAGCGCGCATCAACTCCCTGTTCGCTCACGGGGCTGGGTGAGCAGAGGCTTGGAATAGCTATGAGCTGAACGAGAGATGAGGACTCTCGGGAGAACGCGGCAGTGGGCAGTTCTCATTTTATTATATAGATAGCAGTTGTTTATATAGAGAAAAGTCAGAGGTAGAAGCATAGGAGGCAAGATCTGTGAGCATCTCATGAGTTTGATTGGTAGGGGCCAGTATTCTTTGGATACCTATTTTGCATAGATAAATTGAGGGGGCTATGTGACTCTATACATGGATATGTATAGAATTGTGATGTCAGCAGAGGAAATGTAACCTTATTGTTTAGGTTTGTTATTGCAGCTGGACTAAGTTAGGCTTTGAACTGCTTGCTTTTATCTCAGGGCACAGCTGTGGCCTGCCTGGGGGGCTGGAGTTTTCAGGATTGCTAAGATTTATAGGGGCCCTCAGACTTTGCCTCAACTTCCTTATCAGAAGGAGACAGTCCCAGAAGCCTGCCAGACTCAGCAAAACTCTACATCCTCCATGCCCCTTTTAGCAGGGTCCCACAGTTTAGCTCATGGTTCTAGCTCAAAGCCTTCTTGATGGCAGAGTCCTGAGGGTGACATAGCATGTCCCATGGCCAGGGACATGGAGTGCTCAAGAGATCTAGCCAAGCTGGCTTTTGTATCAGACTCCTTCTTGAGACTAGTCACATGAATGAAATAACCCATTCATGCAGGCAGGGCTCCAATCACCTCTTCTAGGTCCTATCTGGTCTCACCTCTTAATACCTTATAGTAGTGATTCAATTTCCACATGATCCTGGAGGGGATAATCCAGAGTTAACCCCTAGCAACCACCTAGAGACTCTTTAGACATGATCAGAGCAAGTAGGAAACCAAGAAAGAGATGCTGAAAGAGAATATTAAGAAGGTTTTCTTTTCTACATATTTTCTTCAGGCCTTTGTTTGCTTGTGCATATTATATATGTCAAATATATATGCATCAAACACACATCTGTTTCGAGGACTCAGGTATTTCATTCTTTTCTCATCTTTATATAATCCAATTATCTGGATGACCTCATCCGCTTCATGACTTTGAATACCATCTACATACTGATGAAACCTCAATTTATATCTCTAGCTCAGACTTCTTGAACTCCGGAATAATGCATCCAATTACATATTAGACACATCTCCCAAAATGCACAAGGGCATCTTCTATTTGCCAAGTTCAAAGTCAAGCTTCTGAAGTTTTCCCACAGGCCTATGTCCTCAATGGTCAGGATCCTTGCAATGAAAAGCAACCCCAAACTTGAAGTTCTTTAGACTGACCAGAATTGTGTCCTCAGATACCTTGCCCGTACCCAGCCTTCTATAAAGGACCATGCTTCCTGCTTAGAGAAATGCACAGCTCCCAATTATTACCTCCATTTCACCACTGCCTCTTACAGCATATTGAGAGTCCAAGAGCTATAATGGTCTTTGAAAACCCAAGTTACATTATGTCACTCATGTGCTCAAAACTTTGTCATTGCATCTCACCTCACTCAGCAAAAAGGCCACATCTTTCCGCAAGGTAGTCCCACACCTTGCAAACTCTACCTGTCACTTATCCTTCTGTGGCCACTCTGACCTCAACTGTGCTGGGTAGATTCCTTCTTTAGGAACTTCACACTGGACGTTGATTCTATATGGAGCATGCTTGACCTGGATGACTTTATGACCAATCTATATTCAGCAAGTTTTGCTCAAGTGGCACTCTGTTAGTTCGACCTGTCCTGACCACATTACTTAAAATATCAGCTCTTTCTTCATCTCTTCTCTTCTAAGTCATTTAGAAGCTTTTGTTATTATAACTACCTATCTATGCATCTGTGCATGTATATATGTACATCTGTATATACGTCAGTGTCTATTTTAACTACATCTATATTTCCTACTTATCTATTTATCTGGCATCTAGCATCTCTCCTCTTTCCCCTCTCCCCCCTAGAACTATGTTCCACATATCTACATATCTATATGCTTATCTTTTCATATCCTATCTATTATCTTTCTATATATTATTTATCTATCATCAACCTATTATCTATCATCTCTCTATTATCTATTATCTTTCTATTATCTATCATCTATCTATTATCTATCATCATTTATGTATCTATGTATCTATCTGTGTATCTATCTATGCATATATGTATGCGCATACATATGTATGTAGTTATATATGTCAATGTATATGTTATTGATCATTGATTATCCATCTATCTACCATCTATCTGGAATCTAGCATCTCTCTTGTTTTTCTTCTCTCTCCCTAGAGCTAAGGAACTAAGTTCCACATATCTATGTATGTATCTATTCTGTCTACCCTCTAACATCAACTATCTATCATCTATGCATCCATTTATGGATGTGTTATTTGTCCATTTACATGTATCATCTATTTTTTCTGTCTGTATTTGTATGGATGTACATATATGTGTGTATGTCAACATCTATGTGATCTACAATCGATCATATACCTATCTATCTGACATCTAGCATCCTTATTTTTCCTCTGTCCTCTTAGAAGGAAGTTCCACAGGTCTATGTGTGTGTTTATCATCTCTGTCATGATATTTATTATCTGTCTATCCATCTATCATCTGTCTATCTTTCTATCTATCTAGAGTCTAGCATTTCTTTATTTCTCTCTCTCCCACTAGACCTAAGATCCACAAGACAGGATTTTTGTTCATTTTGCTCTCCAAATCATATCTAGAAGGTAATATCTAATAGACACAATGATATTTCACATTTTTACTGTATCAATCTATCATCTGTATATTTATCTATCTGTCCATTATATATCTATGTATTTATCTATCCATCTATGTATGTATATAAGTATCAATCTATATATCTATTTATTCATCCATGTGTACATTTCAAGTTTATTTTCCTGTTGATGATCATTTTTGTTTTTCCCAAGGTTTTTTTGTTTGTGGGCATGTGTGGGCGCTGTTGCTGCAATGATTATGTCTATGGATCTTGGTCCAAGTTGCATGGCCTTTAAACTAGATTATTTATCTAGATTTGATTTTTTAGGAAGAAGTTGCTGAAGGTAGAAATATGGGATGTTTAAGGGTTGTGCTTTTTGGAACATCAGCTATAAGGAGCCGAGTGGAGCAGGACTAGAGATTAAACTGCAGTGTTGTTGCAGAAGAAACTTCAGCTCTGGAACAGAGAGGGGCCTCAAGTTGTCCCAAACCAGAGCAAGAAGACATGGCACACAACACATATATGTATGATTGACTTTACTCTTCATAAATCAGAAAATTTATCAAAATACAAATCAGGAGGAAATATAATTTGGGAACTAGGTTTATGTACTTAAACTTTCACTATATCTAACTTTAAGACTTCATATATTCATCTGTGATTTCTAGATCAACATAGATGGTCATTGACTTGCAATGTACAAGGCATCCTGTCTCAAAAGTGAGAAAAAAAGATTAGTCACCAGTGAGACATTTCCCCCCGAAGGGCTGCATTGGACAGCATGCCAGATCATCTGAATGTGCTTCACAATTTAGCAACTTATATCTTGCTTTTGCTTCTAGTTCAGAGCTCAAGCTGTGTTTGTTATAGATCATTTACACCCAGTTAATCTGTCACCAGAGTTTGATGGATAAGGCAAGGTGTTCCTGAGATGGGAACATGCACATCTATAAATCTAAACCTGTGAGCTATGGAGATGTCAGTTACCAAACACACTTGTCCTTACCAGGCTTGAGACTGAGTTTGTTTTAATTTTGCATCACTCAACTTAGCCTTCCCCTCTTCATACTGAACATACCTTTTGGAAAGGAAACGTAAATAATAACTTTACTCATAGCTCTGAGATATTGAAGACTTATAAAATCCTAGGTAATGAACTAACTGATTGGTATATTATTTCATTTTTATAACTCTATGAGATGGGGAAGTAGAGACTGGCAGGGAATTTTCCTATTCTCATAGGGAGCTTGGGAGAAAACAGGGATGATTAAGAGTGCTGGTTCTGGTCTTGGCCTGTCTGGCTTTCAACCTCTGCTTGACACATAGTATTTGACTAATAATAATAAGTAGTTGACTAAATCTCTGTGTCTCGCTTTTACCGTCATGATTTTCTTAAAGAACTTAATAAGTAACCATGGAGCATTTTTATTAGTTCCCAGCTACTGGTGAGCACTCAATGACAAGACAGAAATACGGAGTAAGGATTTGAAACCCAAGTCTGTTTTATTTCATTACTCATATTCATTATTCTGTTTGCCTTCCCTCAAAATGTCGTTTTGGAGAAACTTAATCATTTAAGTGTTAGGGTGTCCCCCCCCCCAGAACAATAGAAGCTCAGTGGCATCTCTCGCTGTACTGTACACATGTTGAAAGAGCTTTATTCGAAATAGCCAAAAAATTCAAAATAGCTCCTTCAAGCTGGTGAATGGTTAAACAGGCCACAGCACGCTTGTGTGCTCATGGAATCACTCAGCAATAAACCCAGCAGTAAACAGGAGCAAAGCATTATGGATACAATTTTTATGACTCTCCAAATAATTATGATGAGTGGGGAAAATAAGCAAGCTTCAAAGGATGTGTACTCTAGGATTCCATTTGTAGCTCATGATTGAAAGGGTGAGCCTAACAGATGAGGAAGAGATGGGTAGTTGGAAGGATTAGGTATATGTGATGGTTAAGTTTTGATGTCAACTTGACCTTTCAAGTAATCTTGGGTGGGTCTCTGAGGATGTTCACAGGAAGGCAGCCTCTCATCAAGGGGCAGGATGTAAAGAAGCTCAAAGAAGCTAGAAGTAAACATCCTTTCCTGTATGGGCAGTGCAGGAAGGAAATTCCAGAGACTCAGGAAGACATTAGGTCTGGGAAAGAATTTTAAGACCCCACCCTAAGGCTATATAAAGGGGAAGAGATTCTCTCTTTGTCCCTTCTGCCTGTTTGCTGTTCTGTGTGTGTGGTGTAGGTGATGGGTTTTTCTCTCTGCTCAGACCTGTGAAAGTGGGCCAGCCTCTTTCGCTGTTACAGAACTTCGCCTCAATCTGTAGTTCAATAAATACTTTCCTCCCCCAAACTGTGCCTGGTTTGGAGATTCATCCCAGCGTGTGGGGCTGACTAAGACAGTATGGTAAGCAGGTGAGGAAGGGAGGACTCCTGACTAAAGGGAACCCAGATACTGGAGCTAGTCAGTATCCCATCGTGCTGCTAGTGGACACATGAGCCAAATATGTGGTAATGAGGAGGTACCTCTTTCTCTCTCTCTTTCCTTCATGCCTTATGAGGAGTGCATATGCTCTCACATGTATTCTTACCATAATGTTACCTGTGTCCAAGCCAAGGGGACATACATCTCCAGAACACAGAGCCAAACATAAACCTCACTTTACTTCATTAATAGCCTGTGTCAGCTATTGTATTATAATGGCAGAAACCAAGTAATACAATAAGCTATTTAATCTTTTTCCATAGGACTTAATCTGTTCTTAAGCTAGTTTTCTGTTATCTCATTTATCATTTTTTATGAGTTTGGAGATGTTCTTTATGAACTCTGTATGTTAATCTTTTTCTAGAAGATATACACTGTAGCTATTGTCACTTGTCTTGTCTTGCTAAAAATCATACCTGAAAGTTGGGGGGTGATGGTGCATGTCTGTAATCCCAGTAAATGGGAAGAGACAGGAGGATCAAGAATTCAAGGCTAGCTTGGGTTACATGAGTGCAATCTCATCAACAATAAAAACAAGACAAGATAAAACAGAAAACTACATAGCTGCCAATTTAAATTGTTATATAGTCAATTCCATCAACATTTATTTTAAATATTTGTGCTTTTTTATGTTTTTTAATAAACATTCTTGATTCTCATGTTGTAATAAATAAATTCTGCTATATTTTGTACTATAATTCCCTCCCGCATTTAGCTTTTTGAACTCAGTTTATTTTTCAGTAGAATGTGATATTTTTAGGTCTAAATTTATGTATTAATAACAAAATATATTTTTCCATGGATGAAGTGCAGCTATGAACATCATTGACTCTTACAATATTGATGTTCAATTAAAGGGCCAGGCCACAGAAAGCAGAGTGGGCAGAACTTACTAATAGAGTGGATTTAAAACTGTAAAGCACCCAAGAAATATAAGGAAACATTTTGAAGCCCAGATCCTATCTAAAATAGAGTGTAACTTGGCTATTTCAAATGATACAGTTCCTGTTTATTGAAATGTAATGCATTATTACTTACAAAGTTTGAATACCGGAATTACTGTATTCTAACCAAAGCTTGCAGTGCAGATCTAGACCATAGAGTGCCATCATAGTATTACCTTGGAGCTTATCAGAAGAACAAAGTTGGAGGCTTCAAACTAGACCCATAAAGGTAGCATCTTCAGCTCAGCAAAATTTCACTAGGGTTCTTGTGCACAATAGAATTTAAGAACCATGAACACAGAATTTTTTTTTAAAGAGATACCTGGTTAGCTTAACAATGAGCCAAGCTAACAAATATTTTTAACTATAGCATCTTCCAGAAGGTTCAAATATTTGGTTATGTATCCTCCTAACCCTAATATTTGAAACCGCTTCCTTTGGTTATATATTTTCCCCATATAAAGTAAAAAGGTCACTTCTAGGGAGAAACACAGGATTAGTGAAGTTGTGATGGTCCTTTTTTAGCCAATTCTTGCATTTTTCTAGGTCAGTTCTCATACTATTGGTAGAGAAAATACCCTCAGCTGGGGAACTATTCATTGAAGGCAACTTCCTTGCCAGTTAACCAACACCTAAAATTATAAAGCAGTTTCAAATTCTTTAGGATGCCTCCCAATGCAGGCTTTGTAAGATCAATATCTTTGCCAAAATATTTTGAGAATCAGTAATGAATCTGAAATTCACAATCTCTCTAAATAGCTCAAGACTTCTCTCTTGAGAAAGAGAAGCATTTTCATTGCTGTTCTCTTAGGTAGATAAGATTTTTGATTGACAAATGCTTTGAGGTTGAATCAAATAGAAGAGGAAGGAAGAGGAGGGGGAGGAAGAGAAGAAGGAGGGGAATAAAAAAACAAGTTAGTGAGTGGCCTTTTGTTTGTGTTTGCTTATTCATTTTGCTTCAGATCAATCCCGACTTGGATACTCTATTGTCTAATGTATCCTTCAATGTGTTGGAAAATTAGTGCTTAATTGAACTTGGACAACTCCATATCACTAATTATTTTTGCCTAAGGGAGAGAACCATTATTTTCTCATCATTCCCAGGGCTGCCTGTCAGAGAACAACCTATTTAACCAATTTTCAGCTATTAGCCAGAACTGATTTGTTGAAATGATGAAGGGGTTGATGACTTACTGCCCATAGGAGACACACTTGCTGGATGACGAGGAAATGGAAGTCCGCTCCCTGGGCTGTCACTGTCCCTGATTCGTATCGCATTATTTATTGAATTGCAACACAAAAAAGACATGCTGAATGTAAGCTTGTTGTGCAATGCAAAGCCAACATTAGGGATGTCAATAACTATGCTCCTATTATTTTTACTTTTGTCTTGACTAAACATCTCAGAATAATTCTCTGTTTTCCTGTATCTGACGTTTCTTTAGTGTATCTGGTTAGTGCATTGTTCAGCTTTCTCTTACTCTAACAGATAGCTGAGATAATCAGCTTAGAAGGAAATCAGGTTTTAGGGGGTTTTGTCCACGGTCCATTGATTATGTTGCAATGGGCCTGTGGTCAGGGAGCACATCATGAGAGAAGCATGTGGTAAAGCAGAACCTCTCACCTCATGGCTGCGAAGGGAAGACAGGAAGAGGAAGAAGCTAGGTACATTTTAAAAAATTATTTATTTATTTATTTGCAAGGGGGAAGAGAGAGAGAGAGAGAGAGAGAGAGAGAGAGAGAGAGAGAGAGAGAGAGAGAGAGCGTGCCAGGGCCCCCCTCCACTGCATACAGATGCACCACTTTGTGCATCTCGCTTTATTCGCTTTATGTGGGTCCTGGGGAATCAAACCCCCTCATTAGGCATTGCAGGCAAGCGCCTTAACTGCTGAGCCATCTCTCCAGCCCAAAGCTAGGTTATTTACCAGCATGCTTCTCCTTCCCAGTTACCAGAAGGTATCTCCCTAGCCCCATGTCTTAAAGTTTTGACTCCCTCCGAATAACACCAAGCTAAGAAGTGAGAATTGGGCACAGAGCCCCTGAGGTATGCTCAGCATGCAAAATCTAGCAGGGTCTGCTTAGTTTAGTCTTTTCTGCTCAAGAAAAAGTTATGAATTGGACAATAGCACAATCATTTCCTATTACTATTCTAATGCTTGTATGTCTTCACTGTTTTTGACAGTGGAGACAGATGCTCGGTCACAAGTCTCTTACATGCATATGTGCATGCATATTCCTATGTACATGGGTATGGCATGTGTGTGGGCAGATTCAGATTCAACTCACAGATTCAGCTAGGCCAGCTAGTCAGCTAGTCTGACCCTAGATTTGAGGTACACCACCACACCCGACTTTTATGTAGCTGCTGGGGATCCTAACTCAAGTCCTCATGCTGTGTGCAAACACAACCAACTGAGCTATCTCCCAAGGCCCAGCTTATAGTTCTAAAATAAAGGCTAAATTTTTTCTTTCTTTATAAAAATAGTTTAAATTTATTTTTTTGACAATTTTGTACATGTATAGAATGCATTTTGATCATATATACCCCCATTACCTAATTTTTACTCCTCCCCCTCCTGAGAGTCCTCTTCTTCCCAGATAGGGAGACAAGACATTGTGAATCCAGGGCCTATTGTCCTAGTTAACGTCAGAAAATGTGTAGGAAGAGTTCAAAAATGATGCTATGACCTGAGCTATGTCTTGATTACATAAGAAGCACATTGACCCACTGTTTATTGGCATTTGTTGGTAATGGAGTGGGGGAGTACATGACTTAATTTCATGGATGAGTAATATACATCATTTTTAAATTAACCATGTATTCTTATTATAATTGCCTTAAGGTGATCTTATTCTATAACACCTCAGAGAATATAAGCTAGGAAACAATCACTATTTGTGTGATGTGTGGGATATGTTGGACAAAGTGTGGCCATAAATTTCTGACTTATCTTTTCTTATGTCATTCCTTACTCCTCAGTGCAAAGGCTTTTAAAAGAAGGCTTAGCTGTGAACTACTTTTTCTAACGCCACCATCTTTTTATGGAAGGCATGTATTTAGATTTCTCTTCACCTCCATTTTTGTTGCTTTCATTGATGGGCTATTGATTATTTCTCATTTTCTAAACTATCTTCTAAGGTTCCATATGCTTGACCTGCAGAATCATATTCAGTTTACTATTCCTTTTTATAAATATCTAATTTTTTTGCCTTTTGTGTTGGCAAATGAACTCTAGATGCACGGGCTTACTACCTTATGCATCTGGCATCATGTGGGTACTGAGGAACAGAAACAGACCAAGGGCATTGCAAGCAGGCTCCTCTAACCACTGAGCATATCTCCAACCCCAAACATGAAATTGTAAAATAAAAAAAATACTTCTTGGAATTTAAAAGTTATCAATTATTCCTATGTTGGTATAACTTAGTTACTCAGTGTCTTTTTCCAAGTTTGATCCAGGTGTCCCCCACAAACAAATGAATGTCTTCTGATAGACTGATCCTCAGCTGATGGCAGTCTGGGTTTTATAACCTCGATGAAGCTGTGTCGTCAGGGGCGGGCTTATGGGGTTTTAAGCCAGCTTCCCCTTGCCAGAGTTTGGCACACCTTTCTGCCACTGTTTGCAGTGCAGTGGCAGAGGTGATGTCCACCCCTCTGCTCATGCCATCATTTTCTCTCTCTCTCTCTCTCTCTCTCTCTCTCTCTCTCTCTCTCTCTTTCTCACTCTCAATAAATACAAATATTTTTAAAATGATAAAATTAATTTAAACAGAATCAAATTCCTGAAAGAAAGGTACTCCAGAGCCTTATCCTCACCCACTTTTTCTCCTTGGCTTGTCATTCCCCACATCACTGGCAAAGATAAGCAAAAGTATGGGTCATGTCCCATTACTGATTTATTGCTTTAAAACAGGGCGTCACTGTATAGCCCAGGCTGACCCTGCACATTGCTAGGATTGCAGGTGTTTGACACCCTGCCTGGCAGGTAGGCATTTCCTGCCCACAGCAACCCCACCTCTATTATTACACCTCCTGCTCTCTTAAATGTGATCACCTGATAAAGGGAAAGGGACAAAAAATTTTCAATGGAAAAGACAGTCTTCCTTTAATGAAGCCAAGCTATGCAGAGATTATATGATGGGGAGAATCATTATTCATTTTTTTTCTTCATTTTACAGAAAGAATTGCAAGCATTTCTGTAATTATGAATTAACTTCTTTTGGAGTTAAGTTCCATGAATTAGCTTTTATGAACTAACTTCCACAAGATAATTCTATAATATACTTTATGTGTTTTACCAAGAGTGGCTTTCTTTTTCATAGTCATTAAATATAGATCAAAAAATTGGGGAAAAGTATATACGTGTAGTTTAAAGAACAACAATAAAATGGATCCTCTCTCGTCATTCACTAGGAGCTGTGTGAGCTCTCTGTTTGCACTGTGGTTCACATTCATTGGATTGCAATTAGCTGGTTTCCTTTTTATCACCATTATCACCACACAGTTATAATCTTTATATAATATACAATATAATGATACATTTTGATGGAATTAAAGAATTGGAATTATACCACATTACAGAACTGTAACCATATCAATGTACTCAGCTATAAATACTTAAAATTATATCCTAAAATACTCATGTTGATTTTTATAGCTAAATTTTCATTGTCATACATTATTCAGTTTATAAATACAGAAGAAGTCAATTAGACTGGCTCCCAATTTTTCTTGCAAATACTGCAAATAAAATAGTAGGCCATGCTTCTCTGTTGATTACATAAAAGTTATATGACATTCACACATGAGATTTGTGTGAAATTGGAGGTGCATAGTATCTCTTTGTAACAAGGATTCATTTATTATCGTGTCACGAGTCAGTTTGGTGGGGTTATGTAAAGAAAGGAACATAATGCTTGCTTTGCACAAGAACATTCATTCCATAACTTTTACTGTCTCGAAAGTTACCTGTCTATGTGACTGCTACTGTAGTCAGCTCCACATTTCTGGGATGAACATCCAAACCAGGCACAGTGTATAGGAGGAAGAGCTTATTTCAGCTTATAGATCCAAGAGGAAGTTCCATCAATAGTGGAAAAAACTGGCTCCCATTCATAAATCCAAGCAGAGAGACACCACCAAACAGCAAGCAGCACAAGCAAGAACAAAGCCAGCAGCAAAACAGCAGGAACCCAGGCTGGAAATCAGATCTGTCCCCAAACACACCTTAAGGCTGGACCCCAGGATCCACCCCCACCCCCACAAGCCCCAGTGACGGCTTTTCCAGCCAGGCAGCTGGAAATCCCAGTTATAAGTTTTAATAAACCATCCAAATCTATGGGGGACATTAATTCAAACTGCCACAGCTGCTAAGGAAAAGATGAACAATTTTGCTTCGGTTCTTAAAATTCTCATATTCAGAAATGACAATCATCACTTCTTCTCACATTTGGCTTAAAGTGAAAGATGTGGTTATACCTAGTTTCATGGAAATAGGAAAGTAAAATTCCTATTATTTGAATAATGGAAGACAAGTCGAAATATTAACCAGGAGCTCTGATATGTACCGCAGTCCACCATCCAGACACTATCCTTCTTCCTTGCAGAGTACCTCAAGCCCTTCCCTAGACAGTTGTCACTAAAGTCCTAGCCAGTCATTGAGTGCACACTTCCTGATCTATGGGTGATGGGCAACAGTATTGGTATGAAGTGTTTTTGTCTGGGGAAGGTGTCATGTGCTAAGTTGTGTCTTCTGAAATACATATTAAAATTCTAGTCCTTTACATGGAAATGTGACTTCATTTAGGAAAAAAAGAAAAGTCTTTGTAGATCTGATCAAGTTAACATGAGGTCCTACTGTACCAGGATGGCCACAATACAATGTGACTGATATTCTCACGAGAAGAGGAAAAAAGGAGAAGAGACAGATCCAAGCAAGATTCATAAAAACAGATTGAAGTTCCAATCTTCAAGCCAAGCACCAGAAGTTAGGAAGAGACAAGGAAGGAGTCTGTCTGGCAGTTGTCAGGGGAACTGTGGTCCTGAGGACCCTTCCTCTCCGACATCCAGGCTCCAGAACCATTAATGGTACTTTGCTAGGGTAGCCATGGGAAACCAGTACAATTTGGAAATTAACATTTGTTTTGAATGTCAGTTTCGATGTAATTCCTCTTGAACTGGAAAGCAGTCAACTGAGAAGATAATGCTTTTACTTGTTCCCTTCCCCAAGCCCACAAGCACCCAATGTGTAGTCTTAGGATAAGGGCAAGGTGTGCTCTGCATGAGAGATGCCAACTCTATAGTCATCAGGGGTAGAATGTGGCAGACATTAACATCTCCACTGGTATCCAACTTCCCCATCCTTCCAGGAGCCTGCTCTACCTTTCTTTAAAGTTTACTCATGACTGGTTCTAGCAAATGAGTTTGGGTAGAAATGGTGTGAATTTAATATTTTGTCCAAGAATTTCTAGCCATCGAGTAAAATTTTTGTTGAGATAAGCTTTCATCACGCTGAGTCCCAGGCGTACACAGAGGACATAGCTCCCTGATCTGTCCACACTGGTTATGCAAACTGGGCAGGAAATCCTTTCTCCTTCAAGCCACTCTGATATTGGTTTATTTGTTATTGCAGCATCACCTGGCTGATGTGAACAGATGGAACAAAATTTGACTTCTCTTTCCTTGTAAATATTGTGTTCTAGTAGAATAAAATAAAAGATAGCTGGGCAGAAGAATCCTGCAGTGAGTCAAAGAGAAGAGAATGAGGCACTGAGACACAAAAGAACAACCACGGTGTGGAGAAGAGGTCCTAG
>PVHP010002537.1:0-30000 GCA_004024765.1 Zapus hudsonius
AAAAAATCAAATAAATTGCTTCCAGGTTATAAAACTGCAATAATTGTTTAAAGCCAGTTATAAAATTACTGGTTAAGATATTGGGAATAATTCATTGAAAATTCCTATGGGTAGTGTCCAACTTTAAGAACATTAAAATTGGTCATAATTAAACCCTACTGAGTTACTAAATTAATAGCATTCCAGCAAGAATTGCAGTAGTAAAAATGTTCATCAGGTTAAAAATACATTAAAGTTCAAAGTCTAATGAAGATTTGTCAGTTATTTATTTATTGTAGAATGGAGCAGTATAAGTCCAAATCTCTGATTGCATTTCATTAAAGAGAGCTATTCTGAATGAATGGTGATTACACTAAGAACATTAACATTTTCCAAGCTTTATTTTCATTTTTGTGGCATATTTATTAGCTTTAATACATTGTAATGGTTTCAAAAATTAAAGCAAAACACCCACTCTCATTATACCACATTAGATCAAGGTAACTGATCCTGTACTGTTGCCTGATAACTTTTATTAATTATATGTTTGCCTGTGAATGACACATTTCTATCCTTTTCACCGTAACTAAAATTTTAAACAAACTGTCTGCTCTAGGGAGTGTGAAAATGATAGTAATCAGAGAATTCCACTCTTATTGCATAACTTTCCGAAATCCTTGAATTTGGAAATATAGGGTTGTTATTATAAAAATAAAAGAAATAGTAAAGCTCTGTGTGGTGGTTTGAATAAAATGTCCCCCATAAGTATGTGTTTTCAATACTTGGTTGGTGGTAATTTGGGGAAGTTGTGAAGCATCAGGGAAATGGAGCCTTGCTGTAGGAGGTGTCACTGTGGTTAGGCCTTGGAATTATATACTCCAACTCCCCTTGAGAGGGACACTAGCTTACTCTTGCTGCTTCATACAGCTTCTGATATACAAAAATGAGAGCCAGCTGTCGAATTTGTCATTCTTTCCTCACCATGATGAAATTTGCCCTCACAAATGTAAGCTGAAATAAATCCTTTCCTTCCATAAACTGCTTCTGGATAGGTGTTCTTGTTTTGTTTTAGCAATCAGTACATAACTAGTATACTCCAATATGGTATTGAAAATGAAGAGAGATAGATCTCAAATTACAGAGGGCTCAAGTTTATATCTTGGATGAGAGAATGCAAATGAGAAAGAGATATAGTGGCCCCCTTTGGGGGCAATAATAAAAATGGCTGTTCTCTGTAACTCTAGCGTTATCTTCCACCAAATAGATTTGGTGAAATAATAATAGCCACTGTTCGAGAATCACAAAGCCATAGGGCTTGATCAAGTTCTGAGGGTATAACTGTATACTGGATCAGAATAAGACATGGAAGTCCAGGCTGATCCTGGATATGTCTGATTGGTAAGATATTGCAAGTTACTTTGGCAAAGTTGAAATAAAGAAACTCTGAATGCTATGCAGCTGAATTTTTTTGGACCACATAATTCTTGGTTAATATTTGAGTATTTAACACAATTAATTTAATATTTTCAGAAAATATTTATATGTTAATGTATATGTCACATGTATACTTGTACAAATCATTATTACATTATAATATTAAGGAGGAAATCTCCTAGTATACACACTTGAAAAACACAGCCTAATTACAATTACATTTTGCAATGAATACACTTATTGGGCACTAATTATAGAAATTTAGTTATCTAGATGGTATTACATGACCATCTGAAAAAAATTCTTTCTAGATACAGAAAGAATTAATTATACTTCTCTAGTTCCTTCAAAGTTATATTTAACAACACCTGATTTGGCCATTGGAACTGATATACCATTAGTGCTTGGTTAAGATGACAGTGAAAGTTTCTGTTGATAAGCAAGGCTCAGAATGTCAAGTGCTGTCCTCAAGATCTACCTGGATTTATAGTGGAATTTCTGTGAGAGACAGATGAATGTGTATGATGCTATGTCAGGTTTTTTTTGTTGTTGTTGTTATTTTGTGTGGACCAGATAGTAGTGCATCTTGACTCATATACATTAAACTTTGATAATGACATTTAACACTACTTAAAAATTTTTTCTCCTCTGTGGATATGTGTGGGTTGAGTGTGTGAGATATGGTGTGTGATGTGTGCTACATACATGTGGTGTATGCATCGTCCCCCTACCAATGCAGCAGAGGCCAGAGGTCTGGAATTCTAGCTATACATATGCAAAGAATGGTATAAGTGTTGCCTGTGGTTCCTGCTGTCTGGCTATCTGAGTGTGCTCACTTTTGGATTTGCTAGTGGTATTTTCTCTTTGTGTGTGTGGGTCTGTACACTTCAAATAAATCCCTCCTTCCTTCCATAAACTGTTCCTCATGTGGAGGTTCATCCCAGCAGCATGAGCTGTCTACAACAGTTTTGGTACCAGGAGTGGGGTAGAGTTTCAGAGATAGATTTAGCCTTATGGATTTCGGTCTTCTGGAACTTGTGTGCTCGAAGAAAGATTGAATAGAACTTGATACTTCGAACTGAAGACGCATTCCAGAGTGATTAGTCCAGTTTTATGGGCTATTCTGGTGAGAGGTTAAAAATGCTAAGTACAAAGATAAATGTCTCTAGAGTCTTGGCTTATGAACTTTCTAAGGGGAAGGAAAGACTACAGAGAACTTTATTGGAACTGCATTACTGACATAAAAGATGGCTGTGTTCTACTGCCTGTGTCCAGAGAGTTTGATCAAGTTTAGATTAGTAAGGGATCGATGTGCTTGGCTAATGATATGGAACTGAAAAATTTTATGATGAAAAGTTGGAAAAAATTCAAACAAATTTATCTTACTATCACTTAGGCAGATTGCTAAAATTGCTATTGTTTTATATATTACCATATTTAAGGATGGCCAACTGCTTTAGACTGAAACAATGAAAAGGATGCCTAACGTCATTCCACCCAGGAAACAGTGAGTGGTAAAAATGCAAACTCTTTTGAAAGGAGATAGCTAAAAGGAAGGAACCTGCTCTTCATGGTCACCACATATTTGTCTCTGAATTAACAACATGACTGTGTCCTTCATACCTTTTGTAAGGATGAAAAATACATGTATGGAATAGGTCATGAAGTGCACATGGTTTCAGGAGGTGCTGCTGAGATGTGCTATATGAAACACAGTGTGAAGTGTCTGATTGGCCAGTAAAGCCATTGGAAGATGGACTGAGGTTTGCATGGACACCTGAAGTTGTTTTGGCTATACCAGGACAGCACAAGGACTACCATGGAACACTGTTGGCTTGGGATAAAACTCTTGCCCAGATACTCACCCAAGCTGGAGGAGTGGTATTTCAAAAGCCAGAGACTATCAGCAACTGATTATGATGTCAAACTTGAATTACAGATGTTTACTCTTTGTCTGATGGTTGTCAAGTTTGCATTGGTCCAGTCTCTCCTTATTATGCCTCCTTGTTGTGTCTCATAAAGTTGGAAGTGTTTACTCTGTGTCATAACTGAATGGCTTGCAGAATAGAGAAAGATAGGATTACAAAGGAACAGGACAAAGTTGTTAGGCTTAGCTGAGCATTTCTATAAATGGAAGGGCTCTTATGAGCACTCTCAGAACTACTGGAATCAGGGGAGCTTGTTGGGTTGACAAGATTGGCCAGGGAGAAGTAATCAGTTAGGGCTAGATCCCCACTTCAACTGTTCCCAATATTTTATCAGGTGGATAAAATCTGTTCAGAGGCAGAAACAGAAGTCACAGCAAGAATGAGGAATGAAGGAAAAGAGTAATGAATGGAAACATACATGTAGAAATGTACATTACCATGTAGCATGCAAGTGTTTTCCTCAGCATTCTACGTGGAAGGGATTGGAAGGATGCAGGCATATGGCTTTCCAGTTCACTATCTCAACCAATTTCCAAGAAAGCCTATTCATTGAATGTGCAATAATAGTTTGGGATTTGGGGTCTAAAGCCAGACTTCCTGGCTCAGGATCCCTGAACTACTAACCCGTTGTGGAGTCTTGGGGTAGGCTAATTAAATTTTCTCTTCCTCAACCCCATTATTTTATTAATTGAGGATAGTGGAAGTAGTATCTACCCCCTAGGTTGATGTGGTTATTAAATAACATAAATACATTTCTAGATGTATAATATGTAGTGTTTTCTGCAAATGTAATTTTATTACTATGTTATAGATATCAATTCTCTAAAAAGCAATGATGTTAGAAATGGATTAATAATCTTCTGAACATAGGTTTATTTTATTATGTAAGTATTATAGGCACTATGAATGTTAATATTTGCCATTTGTTTTAGGGGGATTCTCAGAGAAAATTTATTTGACTTGATGCAAATATTTTTATTTAATAATGCTTAAAAATTATTATGTCTTGGCCTTTCCTTCATTTCCAGTTACTTTTATTTTCTTTAGAAAATGTATGTCTTTAGTCCTGTTTCAAAAAGCAAATACTATTGGCTTTGGGTTGTGTATTGAGTTTGTGACAGGTCTTGATAAATTCTATGTTAGATTTCAGTGACCTGAAAACTTTGTCAATCAAGCACATTGAAAGAACCTTATGGGGGGGGGGAGAGACACTGATGAAAATATTTGAACACCTGGAGGTCATAACCATTTTAGAAAATATTCTACCATTAATATTTAAGAAATAGGATGGGTCAAAGTCTTGAAAGCTAAGGTGCAAAGTTAGGATTTAAAAATTAGGTCTGACATAGTGAATGACTAAGCTGTAGCAGAAGACTTGGAAGGAAACTTATCGTGAATACTATTAGAGCTTGGGAAGTGATTCAATATTGGAGATAAGAATGTGAAGGTGGTTAGACACCAACATGATTCTTTCCTCAGTATTAATGATAAGTAGGCTTATTTTATTTTATTTTGCAGAGCTTACTAAAATGAATTCTAATTAATGCACCAGTCAGTCTCTGTGAAGGGGGGCAATGCCTGGGGATACTCCTTCCAACCCATTTTACTCTTATAATCTTTCTACCCCCCTTTTCCTATGAAATTCCCTGAACATTGCCTATCAAATTATGTCTCCTTTAGTGTTATCATCTCTACTTCCTCTTCTTTTAAGCTATACAGATAACTCTGATTTTAAATATTCTACTTTGATCAATTACAGAGGAAAATATTTCTATGAAATTAATCTTAAAGTCCTTGAAACCAGCACATGTGTTCTTCAACTCATGTGTAGATCAAAGCACAGAAAATGGACTAAATATAATGAACAGGCAAGAAATCTCACCTCTGTTTCACAGACAATATGCAAAACTGAGTCATGCTAAACGGAGACACGTTTCTACTATTTCCATGACAAAGAGGAAATATAGTATTGCTTTATAAACCATCCCTGGGTCTCAGCAGGGATTCAGCAACAATTATTTGAGACCTCTGAAATGGGGAATAATAATCAGGGTACAGTTGCTGGGGGTTTTGGATTCCCTACTAAAACCTGAGTAATTTAACTATTTTATTTTGTGGGTTTCTCATCAGAAGACTCTGGATATGGAAGACTTACATATGTCAGTCTCCTTATCATTCCTCTTATAGTTTTAGTTATGAGTTTTATAGAAAGCACTGAAAGAAGCATATTTGAATGTTGATTGCATTAATATATGGACTTGATGGAGTGCAATGGCAATTAAATCCAGGCTTCTCATGTCCAGATCTTAGTCAGCTGACTTAATCCTCCATGACTCTGCTCTGGTGATATCGTCTGAACATATCGCCAGAAGTTACTTGGATCATGGCATATTTATACATAAGATCATTCTAGAAGTACCTGAGACATATGTTTATTTTCTCAGATCCCAAAACAAAGTATTTTGAAATACATCATTGCTTCATTAAGGTTAATGCAGATATTGCAATGGGAAAATTCAGAAATAAGAAACAGTTTCTTTTTAATATCTTTATTGTCAATAATTAGATGCATTGTATGAGCAAATCTTATTATTGTACCCCCATTTCCCTTCTACCTGTCCCCAATATTGAGATGGGCATTCCTGAGAAAGATTTCATCAGGGGACACAATTATATGGTTGAGATAAAGATAGAGTATACTTGTTGTTATAACAGTAGAGAATATAATTTTCTAAAATTAAAAAAAAAACGACTATTTGAAGACAAGAATAACAGAGGTGATGTTTTGTATAAGGCATATATATTGCTTCATAGCAAGTCATTTAATATTTAGTGCCCTAAATAAATTTATTTATTATTACATATGATTTTGTGGAATCAGACATTGAGGAGAGGCATCATGGAGGTGACTCTGAATAGCTTTAGATTCAGCTGAAAAAGATTAAATCTGAGATAATGCCATTCATATATCTAGTGTATGGTGCTGGCTGCTGGTTGAGACTTAAACTGGTTCGGTTTCATAGATTATCTCTTTTGTTTCTTAATATTTTTTTCATGTATAATTTGTATATATATAAAATATATATTCATGTTCTTATGTGTGTGGTCCCACAAGTGTGTGCAGGTGCACACTCTGTGTGTGAGAGTGTGTATGTGTGTGTGCGTCCATGTGGAGACCAGAAGTCAATGTTGACTTCCTCAATTTCTCTCTACCTTAATTTTTGAGATATGGTCTCTTATTGAACCTCCTGTACCTCACTGATTTGGCTAAACTAAGTCAGCAATGTTAGAGATCTTCCTGTCTCTACATCCCATTGTTACCCAACTTTTACATGGGTGCTGAGGATTCAAATCCAAACTCAGGTCCTCATGTTTGGTAATTTGATTCACATGACTCCATAACTTTAGGTGTTATGAATTCTTGGTCCCCAACTGATGGAAATATTGAAATTGGAACCTTGTTGGAGGTGTGTTTGGTGGGGGGCTTATGGGGGCTATAGCCAGCTTCCCCTTGACAGTGTTTTCACACTCTCTTGCTACTGTTGTCCAGCTGATGCTGGCCAGGAGCTGATGTCCATCTTCTGCTCATGCCATCATTTTCCCTGCCATCATGGACCTTCTCCTCAAGTCTGTCAACCAAAATAAACCCTTTCTTCCACAAGATAATTTTGGTGAGGTACTTTGTCCAGCAAGGAAAAGTTGACTTCAAGCTTCCAAGGCACTTTACTGACTAAGCAGTCTCTTCAACCCTATATAGAATATTTTAATTTGGTCTTTCCATGTGATAAACATAGTAGTTTGGTTCCAAAGGTAAATATACACACACACTCACGAGAGAGAAAGAGAGAGAGAGAGAGAGAGAGAGAGAGAGAGAGAGAGAACAAGGTAAAAGTTACACCACCTATGATAAAATTGGTCAATGGTCATGAGACACATAGAGATTTCCACCATATTCTATTTCTGACAGTTACAAAGATACACTTAACTCCAAAATGCAAGACAATGGACTTAATCTCTTCATGGAGATATACCACTGTCACATTAAAACGTAATATATAGCACATATTACATATCTATACCTAGTGAGAAAGTTATATAACTTGACAATGCCTACATACATCCATAATCAAAGCATGCAGGTCAAAGACTTCAAAATGGTTTTCCCATGGAAACAAATTTATCCACCAGCTCACAGAGCTGAGAAGACTTTCCCATGACATTTCCTCACTCGTAGCAACAAAATCAGAATATATAGGCAGAAGAAAATATGACAAAGAAAAAAATAAATGTTCATTTGTAGCCAAGATACATTTCCTCTATTCTGTAGAAGCATCTTCAATTTGAGTACGCTTGCAGTGCTGCCAGAGAGAAAATGGAATTGAGGCAAGCAGAGTCCTAACAGGTGTTGGTACAGACTTCAAGCTTCAAAGGGGCTTGCTTTCTGTTGCCAAGAGGATCGATGCAGATGTACATTTTGGCTTCTGCAAAATGAAATGGCCTATATTCTCTTTCTTAAGAAAAGTTAGAATTTATTCTGTGTTGAAATCTACTGCTATCTGACCAGCAAGGAAACATATCTCCCTTTGAAATGGTCTCTGGTCATGAAATATTCAAACAAAAGACAGGCAAGGTTTTGATTTTTAATGATTCCATAAAATATGTTTTGTGTTATGTTTTGGGTGTTTTTAAATTCATTTTGGTTTTTATTTATTTATTTACTTTTTTGTGGTGCAGTTGCTGGATCCAAGAGGCAGACTTTTAATGCATGTCTGTCTTTCTGTCATCTTACTGCTCTGAGGGGCTTTGTGAAGCTTAGGCTTAGGACTTTCTTAGCCTAGTAGTATTGTGTCTTTCCCAGTAAAGCAGGTAAATCACCTGCATTTGTGAGCACTATTCACAGAAGGTTAAATTTATTCCACGTTGTACAGTAGGAGCTCATCTCTGTAAATAATTTTATTATGTGCCTTTACAAACATTTTTGTAGAAGAAAATTTCTGGTTTAACTCAATAACATATTACACTTTCCCTGCCCTGTGAATTAGATTGATTGTGGTAGCATGTGAGATTGATAATACATAGATCTGTGTTATGACAGGCATTGTTTTAGTGCCATGCTGAAGAGGAATGCTTCCTTAAATGTATCATTGTATAAAATATTGACCTGGAGAACTTCATTATTCAAGCTGGAGAGACAGTCACTACTTAACAGTAATAAACTGTTTCTGTGTTACATTGAGAATACTTGGGGAAATATGAGAGTTGTCAAATCTCTTGAAAATCTCGTCTTTATGGTACACATGACAGTAAAGCTCTGGCTGTATTTTCTGCTAATAAAAGCAAAGGCAGAGACAGATGTGCAGGAGATCACGGTGTGCTGACAAGAAACTAAGAAAAATGAATACCTGGCTGAGGAGTTAGAACGACCCAGGCCAATGACCTTGGGAAGCTTTACTCTTTTGAGATATTTTGTTCTTGTAGGGAGAGCAAAGATAATGCTGCATTAGTGTAAAAAAATAAAATAAACCCAAGGAAGGTTTGAAACTGAATACGTTTTATGAAAAATATCCTGAAGTGTCTCTTAACAAGGAGTCACGTGAGGTACCATAAAAATAAAGAATGCTGAATGCCAGCCAGAATATTGTAGAAAATAAAGACATTTCAAAAGGCTTCAAAGGTGATATATAGATGTGCAAATTTTTTTTGAAAAAATGATGATTTGAACGGGTATGACATTTTTTCATTTGTTACATGTGCAAAGTCTGGCTTCCTATTAACCCTAAAGTCTCTTGCTCTTTTTGTTCTAGCATTGATAAACCCCCCCTCCCTTTTTGAAAAGTTGGGATTAGTATAATTTTTAAAAAGTAAATAAAATTAAATAAACTCACTCTTTATATAACTTTTTGAAATGCTGTTACATTAACCACATAGTTGTGTAGGAACTAAACTATAAAAATAACAAAGAACCAGAAGACGTTATCTTATAAGCAAAGGGCTTTTCAATATTTGATATTTATTATGGTTTTATCAAATAAATTCATTGTGCTTTATTTAATTTATATGATTTCAAAATCTGGTACTGCTCTATTACTCAGAATATCCAATTTAGCAGAATGCTCTTTCTATGGTTCATATTTTTCAGGCACCTAAAATTATTGTATTCTAAACAAAAATTCTTTACTATGACAAATCTTCACCTAAAATAGTACAAATAAAAGTATAAGTTATATATGTATTTTTTAATTGACTCTGGAAGGCAGAAAAGTGGCTTAATTCTCAGGTACTATCTTCTTTTTGGAAGTTTTCTTATAGTTTAATAATTTCCCTTTAAATAACACGTTTTTATTTTAGAATAATTATCTTGTTCCACAAAGAGACATCATGTTACTAGTATCCATTCTGCTTTTGAAAGCTGATAATAAACAATGTTATAATATAAGGAAACGTGTATCTAAGTATGCCCATATTTAGAGAGACACAGAGGTAAGAGGTAAGGAACAAAACATTTTATAAGGGAGAAGAAAACAATTGCATGTGCAAGAGAGAAAAGGGAAGGTAAGATAGTAACTATTACCTACCCTGCTTATTATTAAAGCTTGCTTTGTGCTTTAACTTAAGGTAATGAGGAAGTGTGACATACTTATATGCCCCACATAATAATGTGTGCTAAATATCTGTGGAAATTGTCTTAACCAACAAGACATCAATTGTTCTCGTGTAGGTTAGACTGACTCTTTCACTCCACAGTTCCAGAATATTCTGCATGCAAAACCTGGCAGTGTTTGAAGTTTGACGTTAAATAGCCATCTTTTGGGTTTGGCTTTGTGATAGGTACAGACAGAGTTCTTTCTCATTCCTCATGATATCCTTATTGAACATTTATTAATTATTGATTTTCAAAGGATCTTTATATGTTCTATGCCAATACTTTTTTAAAAGATTAACACAAAGTAATTAACCAAAGCATGCACATAGAATTAATCATAGTATAATATCTCCATGCAAATAATTAGAACAAATATCTGCAAATGAGCAGCAAACGTGAGGAAGGCATCATATGATAATAGGCTGAAGCAGTTCAGGAGTTACCAAAAAAATCTGACCATTAAGCATAGGAATCTGAGACCCTTCAGCTCTGAAGACAGACAATCTCCCCAAGTTATCCTTGTCATTTGCAGCTATTTATGACATGTCATACATTTCTATCTTTGCTTTTGTTGTACTGTTATACTATAAGTTATACGCAAGCAATTATGAACTTCATATTATAAATATGATAATTCTAAGTTATAATGTTAAAGTAAATCTGAAGTCACAACAAGCAAAGCAAATGTAAGACTTTACAGTGTCCTAAAGAAGGTTCATCCATGGTGGACAGAGGAGAGGTCTTAGATGGAATATTGTTCTTGAATTCTTGCTACCCCATCAATGTCAAACATACTACAAAGTAGATATTGTATTCCATTTGAATATATGCCACATTATATTCCTTTCCAAAGGCCAATCTCCAGAATTATTGTAAAATTAAAGGAATACCACTTAGTCACCCGAGATGTTAAAACTTAGTTCTTGGCAGGTGTGAAGGTGTCATTGAGAAATTCGAGAAGTCAGGAAAGCAGACCATCTACATTGCCCCAAGCCTTCTTATAGCCACAAGCAAGCTTTCCATAATGACATTTATAGCGGGAAACCACCCTGGGGTGACACAAACACACTTCTCTCTAGATGGACACAGATGACAGACAAAAGAATGATTACACCCCAGTTTGGGTGAAGCACTCAGTTAATTGGGATTTTTACAGAGCAGGGAGAAGGGTTGCTTGCAGGAGCAAGAGATGACTCAAATGCAGCCCCACCATGAGAAGTGTCAGTCCATCTGGATGATGATCTCCCCATAGCTGCTTCAACTCAAAGGAAGCTGCATAACCAGAAAGCCCACCTCAGCACAGGTGACGATTCAGAGAAGCTGTGTGTTGTGGTCAGCTTTCTAGTTGCTGCACAGAAAGAACCCAAACAAAAGCGGATTCTGGAGGAATGGGTTTATTTGGTTTATGGACTTGAGGGGAGACTCCATCTGGCAGGGAAATGGATGGCATGAGCAGAAGGGTGGACATCACCTCCGCCACAGCACTGGAAATAGAGGCAGGAAGGTGTGCCAAATACTGTCAAGGGGAAGCTGGTTTATAATCCCCATAAACCCGCCCCCAACAACACAGCTCCATCGAGGTTGTAAAATACAAACTGCCATCAGATGAGGATTGATCATTCAGAACACATTCATTCGTTTGTGGGGACACCTGGATCAACCATGACACTGTGTCTTTGGAGCACACTGTACCACTAGTAGGCAGCTCAATCAGGGGGTCTTCTTTCTAAGCAGTTGTTTCCCTTTTTATATATTCTTAGGCAGTAGTCTTGCAACCCTTTTCCAACTTATTGCCCAGAAAGAAACATTTATAATTTATAATTGGCATAACCTTTGGTAGTGATTGAGGGACCTGTAAATTTCAGGTCTCCCGGATTTGACTTTGTGAAACACAGCCTCTTCCCTCTCTTCAGTTTGGAGGAATCTGCTACACAACAGTGTTGTTACTAGGCTTTTTGATTGAAAATGAAATCATCAACTCCTTTTTCAGGAATCCATATTTAAGTTATAGAAACATTGCATGATAAAGTGATTGCTTGTTGTATTATTTACATCCTTTATAGATTGAGAAGAATTTTGAAGGGAGTCATGGAGACTATTTCTACATAACCTCAGATTTGTTTTGATAGTTTACTGTTTGATTTTATCATTTTTATGAGTATCTGTCAAATGATCATATTTTAAAAGATTTCTCTTGTGAGATGTATTTGCATCCACTGCCACTCTTGCCTAGTACATATGAACAATGCGATCAAAAGAGGCCTTTGTTAAAGGTGACAAAGAAATGAACAAAAGGGTATCTCCCCTTAACCTCTCTCCTAAGCACCACAAATTTTACAAGTTTTATTTTTAATTTTTTTAAGGTAGGGTCTCGCTCTAGCCAAGGCTGACCTGGATTTCACTCTATAGTAGCAGGCTGGCCTTAAATTTACAGTGATCTTTCTGCCCCTTACCTCTGAAGTGCTGGGATTAAAGGCATGCACCACCTCACCCAACAAAGCTATAGTTTTTACACATTTATTTTATCAATTGAGAACTAGACTGCATGATCATATAGCATATTGGGTTATGTTCCCATATATACCCTCTTCCACCTCCATTTTAACAAGGGCCCTTCTCAGTGGAGTTATTGGCAATCATTGTAGAGTCATGAATGCACCAGTACATCTCTGTGAGAAGACAATGCCTTGGGATACAGCTTCTCACCCTGTGCCTCTTACATTCTGTCCACCCTCTTCCACAAGGTTCCCTAAGCCTTACAGAGGGTGTTATAAGTGTTGAGCTCTCTGCAGCTCTTAAGACTTTGTGGTGAAGCCTGTGATTTTCTGGGATGATGAGCCCCTACCTCCATCGCCCTGGAGAAGGTTCTCATGATGGCAGTGAGCAGCACTGAGATTTAGTCTGCCTTTAGCTCTGAAATGCCTTTAGCTCTTAGCATAAGAGAGTCAGCTAAGTAGTCAGCTTTCTTTTCTTGTCCGACCAATGGGTCTTGGGACTCTATGGAATTTTCAGCCATCTGTAAAAGACAGATGCTCTAACCAAGGGACCAAAGGGATAAGCAGAAGTTTAAAATACTGTTGGAGTCCATACCCTCAACTTTTAGCCAAAAACAGTAGGGAAAGTTACAATTTTGACTGGATAAGGGGATGATAAAATAGTTTAAGACTTAAAAGTTTTGAAGAGGAAGAAGAAACATTCATTAGACACTTTAAGGCTTTTCACCTCTTTCACTGAACTTCCTTCGCCCTCTGAAGTCGCAGCAGAGACATGGGTGCAAACTTGTAGCCTGTGCAACTGCACTGCATGACATAGTGTTCTGAAGTCAGCACCATGTTTGTGTGGCATCTGGTACTTCAGCATCTGGAAAGACCGAGGTTATGATAATTGGAACAGACAAATGTGTCACTCGGGCAACCACCATTCTCAGATCAGCTTGAAAATGAAAATGCTCACTTTCTGATTGGCATTGGGAATCATTTTGCCATTGCAACAGAAAGTGTTGTCTAGTGGTCTGGGGACCCTGGTCCAAAAATTGAGGTCATTGGAAAACTTAATTAAAATTGAGGGTTTGTAGCAGTAGTAGAATTTTTTTTTTTAACTCCAGCTGGCAGTATATTCTCTGATTCCAAACTAAAGCCCTTTGGGAGTATGTGTCAGTGCCCAGAGAAACCATGAGGTAAATAGGGTGTGTTGCCTTAAAGTAGCAATTACTATATATTGCCAGGAATTGTTAATACATTTAAACATAGCCATAATAAAACCATAAGATTAAATGATAGCATTTGCAGAGAAATGTAAAATGCAAGGAAGCGTTTTTTAGATTAAAGAAAAAAAATTGTTAAGTAGTTAGCCAAACAAGAGAATGCAGGGAAATCAGGGGTGTGCAAAGGTTTTCTTCCTCTCTTCTTTGTTAAAGGTTAGGGGGAAATTTGCAAAGGACCTGCTGCTGAGCTGATACTCTACCCTTGGATGAAGTAGGAGCCGCATCTCCACAGACATGGTGACACCCAGAACACCATTCCCCTCACCACATCTCAGGGCAGGCGCCTGGCTGACCATTGATTGTCTGCTTGTTCTCATCTTTACAGCTTCATTTACTCCTTTTATTAACACACCTTCCTAACTTTTCTAAATTTATGACTTATTTTACATTGATTACATTTTAGGTTGACTGCTTCCCGATGATTGAAAGGACACCTCAATCTCATGAATTACTTGTTTCTAAATCATTGTGCAATTTTAGTTACTTTATGAAGGGATTATTGGCTCCATCACTATTATGTGGATTTTAATCAACAACAATTCCAAGGAGTGGACCATTTAGCGCTGAGTGCTTTTACATTTTCCTCACCCTTGTCTCAACTGCGCTTTGACCCTGGTTTTTAGGCAATACTGTTTTTCAGCCTATGCTCTTGCTCTATCTTCAATGACAGGTTTTTTTGGGTGGTTCTGTTCTTTGAAAAGATTAAAAGAAAATGAAGCATCTGAAAAAGATATTGTGTTAATCTATATCAGACAGTACTTAGATAGAAGCTGAAAAATTTTTAATCTTTATTAAATCAAATATATTATCAATTTATCAAATCATGGTATCGAGGTTAGCAGGTACGTGAATTTAATGAATAAAATCAGCTTGGGTCTTTATTTCCTTTACCTATTTTTATGACTTCAATTTTGACTAAAGTAATCTCATAAATGATATCTGATGACAGAGAAAAGATAGATTATAAAAACTTCTTGTGGTCAAAATTGCTTGTCTTAAGCCGGGCGTGGTGGCACATTGTATGAATTCCCAGAAGCCACTGCTGAGATGTGTAATGGGAAACAAGGTTAAAATAAACCCTGCATTTGAGGCCAGATAAGGCCATTGTATGGAGCTGTGAGGATGGTCCATGCTTTGCAGAGGAGACTTGAAGATGTTTTTCATAAACCAGGAATGTACAATAGCTACCATAAAGTGCTATTGTCTTGGAATGAAGGCTTTCCCTT
The DNA here is from genome assembly GCA_004024765.1 of Zapus hudsonius. NCBI lineage: Eukaryota > Metazoa > Chordata > Mammalia > Rodentia > Dipodidae > Zapus > Zapus hudsonius. Next base: position 14,974 of record PVHP010002537.1, read on the forward strand.
GTCTACTAAACCCAGCTGGAGGGGTGGATTAGAAAATCCAGAGGCTGTCATCACTGATTATGGATGTTGTACTTAAACTGCAAATGTTTGATGTTTGCCTCTTATTTATTAATTTTATGTTAGTCATGTCTCTTCTTATTCTTTATAGCAATGGAAATGTTTATTCTGTGCCATTGATAGGGATTAGGAAAAAGACCCCTCCCACAGTTAGATAGGGCATGGCCTCAGACAGTGACCTCATATGTTATCAAGGACACTCCCAGGCTGGAGCCTTGCCACTCCCCGCCCCAGAGAAAAAAATAACCTTTAAAAGTCCTAACTGAACTTGGGACACATGCTTTTTTCCTGTCCTGATTGCTGGGCTGGAGTTGCAAGGACCAGACGGGTGAATTGTGCCCCTTCCCCTCTCTGATCTCCTTACTGGGATCAGAGGGGCCAGGGAGGGAATTTTCTCATTAACATGTGTGCTATTTCATTTTTTTCACTTTTTGGGTAATTCTGTGCACTTTTTATGATGATTTGTAAACCTCATAGACCACATGATGACTGGTTTGCTCCCCTATCCAATTTCCCTTCCCTTAATTGATTTTAATCTAAAATAAACATGTAATAAGAAAAATGATTCTGTCCAAGTGTCTACTTCTTTAGTATTAAAGGACATGAACTCAGGGAAAAATGCAGCAATAAAATCCCAGGTATTCAACCACTGTTCAAAATTCCCATTACACCATTATGTGGTGGAATTATATAAATTGTTTTGATTTTACAGGACTCACAATTAAGAGACCTTCTTAAATCTCCGATGAGACTTAGGACTTTTGAACAATTTTAAAGTTGGTAAAGGTTGCAGGAACCTTTGAAGTTAGACTGAATGCATTTTACATTGTGAGATGGTCATGAGTCCATCAGGGCCAAGGGGCACTCCAGTTGGTGTGTCACTGGGAGTGGATCTCAGGGTGTAGTCCTAAATTGTGTAGAGAACATTGGAGTTCTGGTGGGTTTTTTTTTTTGTTTGTTTTGTTTTGTTTTTTTGGTGCTGACTGTTGATGATGTCTCTCTGCTTGAATTTATTAAATTTATTCTGCCATTGAAGGTATTCCTCGGGACTCCATAAGCCTGAAATAAACCTTTTTCTTCCATAAGCTGTATCTTAGCCATGAACACATGAAGCTATAGGGGACACTTTACACCCAAAACATCACAGTGAATTACAACACGTTTGATTATTAAAGGTGACTTGAGTGATGGTTATCTTAATCATCAGGGATTCAAACATCCAAGGTGTAGAGGGCAAGAGAATAGACGGACAAAACATTTTGATAGCTCTTGTGTTTTCTTCCCACATTGGACAAACACTTTTTACTGCAGAAATTTTCTGAGGTATGTTTAGGGGTTACTTACATATTGGGAAGCAGCATTTCTGTTATGAAATATCTATTCTACCTCCAGATTAGTATACAATTTGTTATTTCTCTGCTGAGCCATCAGAGTATATCTGAGAGACCTGAAGAGGGCTTAGTTCACATGAAGTAAATGTCTTTAAAGACTAAAATTTATGATAGGGATGTTCTGAAGTGCTCATTGGTGGAACACTAGTCTACTATGCACAAAGTCTTTGATCTTCTGCATTTCAGGAAAAAAAGAAAATACTGTATATGGAAATAGAAATCTCCGTTTTACTTAACAATTTACATTGTAAAGAGCATACAATATTTATCCAAGTGGAATCTTAGCTCTACTTTTTGTTTTAACTGAAATGTCTTCATGCTCCCTTCCTTCTTCCATTCCTTCCTCCCTTCTTTCTTTCCTTTTTCTTCCCTCAAATACAGATTTTAAAGTAAATCATAGAAAGTAATGGGCTGGAGAGATGGCCCGGTGATTAAAGGTACTTGCTTGCAAGCCTTGATGACCCAAGGTACACAGAGATGTGTGTACTTCTAGTTGATTTACAGTGGCTAGAGGCCCTGGTGTGTGTGCCCATACACACTCATTCATTCTCTGTCTGCCTCATACAGATAAATAATATCTGTCTCATATAGATAAATAATATGTTTTTTAAAAGAAACTAATGGCCTGGAGAGATGGCTCAGCAGTTAAGGCACTTGCCTGCAAAGTGTAACAATCCAGGTTTGATTCCCTGTACCCACATAAAGCCAACTTCACAAAGTGGTGCATGCATCTGGAGTTCATTTTAAGAGGCTGGAGACCCTAGTTTACCCATTCTCTCTGTCTCCCTTCTATCTCTGCTTGCACATAAATAAATGAATATGTTTCACAAAAGATAGTAATAATAGATTAGCAAAACATTTAAATGTTATGAGGTTTTTAACTTTGTAAACATATATGGATATCTCAAAATGGTTCTTTATTGTAAGTATCAATTTTTTGTTCCAATCAAGGAAGTGTTGTGTAAAAGTATGAACATTCGTTATATTAAGGTGAGTTATATAGTTCTTTCTGCACTAATGACTCATATCACTGATTCATCCAAATGATCCCAAACTATGTTTTCTTACTCATGAGAGTATTTTAATATTTGATTGGCAAAAGCAGTTGAATACATGGAAAATTTCCTGAGGAAAGTATGCTGTTAGGTAGACAGCAGGCATGGGGAGAGGACAAGGTATTACTTTAGAAAGAAAACAAGAGAAATCAAAACACTAGCTTTATTTTTATTAGATCCTTAAATTCTTAGAGCATAAAGTAATTAAGGGAAAATCATACTCACGCTTATTAATTTCCAGAAAGCTATGTCACTTTTTAAAGTCATCAGGGTTTTTGGGCAAAGGGAAAGGTTCAAACATGTCCTAAATTTTAGGTTAATTATATTTTCTCAAAACTTTAATTACGCAGTTTTAATTAGAAAAAAAATATCAATACCAAGTTGGCAGGTGTTTCAGCTGGAACTATTTAGCAATTATGTAGATATAATGCCCCCCAAAGCCAAGAATACAATTTGAATGAAAATTGTGAAAATCACAGTTCAAGAAAACCTCATAGTGAATTAGTGAGTAGTTTTCATTTATAAAATGTTAGGAAACTCACATTTCTTAATTCGTTCTTAATTCATTCTTAATTTGTTAATGTTGGCATAATAAAGTTTACTGTGTCATTTAGTTGGTTTTAGATGTTTTCAATATTTGACTTTGAAAATAATTATATATAATACTATAGTTGATAATGATATTCAAAATGCATTTCTCTTTAATTTTCAGTGTTGAACTTTACTGTGCTTAAAAGTTGGATTATATTGTACAAAATACTATTTTGTGTTAAAATGAGTACATTTGAAACCAGCACTAGAAAACCATTTAGTTTTTGATTTAACTCATGCCACTTCACGACAATACTTGGAAATTTATTTTCTACCTTATTGTCATATGACCTTAATATGTACTTATAGTTGTATGTTCCAAAAATGTAGTATCCATGAGGAACAGTAATAGCTTTATTTCTGTCAGTGGAAGAGCAGAAAGGAGGAAATTGATTTTAGGAACCGAAAGATTGAGGGGAATATGTTGTGATGGGCACCACTTCAGATTATGTGTTTGGGTTACATACTGTGTAAATGATGCTGAAAGTATGAAAGAGAAATAAAAGTAATTTTACCATTCCCATCAATATATGTAGTCCTCTGTAGCATGGAAAATGTCTACTTCTGTGTTATCCTCTCATGTTTTTTAATAGGAAAAATAAAATATAAATAATTAAATAAAATATCTATGCATTCTTCAACCCACACTTAAATATATAAAATTATTTTGGATCAAATATTTACATGTATATGCAATACAAACATGAAAGCATGTGAAAAATATATGAGCTTTTTTATAGTCAGAAAAAAATTCAAATCTAGACACAGAAAACTTCAAAAACAAATAGAAAACTTGTAATGGAAAAAAAAAGAAGAGGAAATATAAGTTAAATTTAAAACATAAACATTCATGAACAAAAGTGTCTGTGATTATTCCAAGAGGGAAGTATCCACTATTCATTGGCTAGATGGAGAGCTTATGTCATCAAAACATCTTGTAAATGTATATGGTTATCCCTGATCAATGGTGCTCTCCTTCTTGGTTAGAAATCTTGGTAGATGGCAGTGAATACCTGGGACACCCAGGACTGATGACAAGAAGACAATGCTTAGTACCATCTCTATCACGCCTGCAAGGGCCCAGGAAATATTACAGAGGGAGTAACAATTAGATATGACTGCTGCTTTCACTGCTAGACTGAGAACCTCCTCCAGGACATGGTGGCAGACACTGAGGAGACTCAAAACTCATCAAAGCAGAAAATCAGAGGCTGCCGAGAATAGAACACTGAAGGAGACTTCCAACCCCCTCCCCCAATTCTCATGGATCACTGGGGAAGACAGTACAAAAAGAATATGAGTCACTTGCAAAGATGTTGTAATTTGTGTCTTACTCTGTACTCAGTGAGAGTTGCCTGCAGGTTCAGAAGGCTGACGAAAATTGTTACTGAGCAAGGCATTAATAAAATAATAGTATCTCAAGAATATGAGTCACAAGGTGGGAAGCCATACTGTGAGTCATTGTCTGCTCCATAGGAATTATCTCATGCATTTATGACTCCACAGTGATTAGCTATACTCCCACTGAGGAGGGCCCTTCAGTTTGACGGATTTTCATATGTTAAAGTTTCCAAAAATTATTTTTAAAAGTAAATGGTTATAAATACTAAATACGTATTTTGGATCATGTTCTTTGGTGTATGTTTATTTGGAAGTTGGAATTTCATACTTTATATTTTTGTGTATCATAACAAAAGCAATATTATGAAGGTAACAGAATGATAATATTTGGAGTAGCAAGTACAATGACCAAGTTAATAATCTGAAAGTCACATAAATAAAAATTATTTTATTTTATCAAATTTAAGATTTCCAGTTGATTTTACTATTTTAATGTGAGTGTATAACTAGCAAACCAAAACAATATACCCATCTAAGTTTTAAGAATGGTATTCATGCATCTGGCCATGCTTTCCTTTATATATATATTCCTTAATTAGATACATTGTATGAGCAAATCTTATGGTTGTACTCCCATTTTCTTCCTGCCTGTCCCCAACCCATTGGGGGCCCTCCTCAGTACTGGATCAGTCCATTCTGGTAGGGGGGTCACAAATAGCTCAAAAGGTAGCCAGGATCCCCCCCCCTTTTGCATGATGTTGCTGAGGGGGGCAATGTCTCTGGATATTCTCCCCCACCGTGACTCTTACATTCTTTCTGTCCCCTCTTCCTTTAAGTTTCCTGAGTCATGGTGGGTGAGTTTAATTCAGCTTTATTGTTGAGATCTTAAGTATCTCCATACTTCTGCTTGGGTTGTGTAGGCTCTCATTAGTGTTTGTCTCTTGGACCTATCCTATGGTGATAGGTCTCTTGTTTATCACACCACTCTCTCGAAGGTTCCATTTGGGGCCAACATGATAGGCCTGGTGTGATTCATCTCCTGCCAGGATGTCAGCCTGAGACCTCCCCTTGTCTTGTTGGTGGAATTGGGTTGTCCAGGGCACTCACTGCCTTCTGAAAAATACAAACAGAATCTCCATGAAGAGTGAGATCTGTATTGGTTAAATGTGACACCCATTGCTAATTTTGGCCATGCTTTCTGAAATTTTCCCAATCTTTTAATAACTTGTTATTTAAATTGCCATGAACATTTTGTTTTCAGACAATTGAGTGAATTTACTGAGTGCTATGGGCATTTATAAAACCTTTAGGTAAAACTGTATATTAATCAGTAAGATTTTTTTTTTGAGGGACTGCTAACAACCTAGAGTTCTGTAACTTCTGTTGAATATTCAGACTCTTTAGAGACCACATGCCAGTGAATGACCTCTGAAGTGAGAGCTGAACTTTTCATTCTGAAATGAGCCTGGCACCTGTTATATCAATTGGATAAAAGCAATACCAAACCTTGATTGAGCTCTTTTCAAATCTGAAGCATGACTCAGACATGCTACATTCCTTAGCAGCATTTATGCCTGAAGTCTCTGCAGAGAGTAAAATATCTGGCAGTATGTTCCATTTCCCATCTCCACAGTAGGGTTTTAAGAACTTCTTTAAGACTGTAGTGCATAATTCAAGAAAAACAAGTTGAAAATCCTACCACTTTTTTGCAGTAATATTTTACAAACACAGTAATGTTTTATGGGAGTGTGTCTGTGTGCTGACTGTTTCTAGGTTTTCCTGTGATATAGAGAGAACCATCAGTTGTGAAGTAAGAGTATTTCTCTTCAAGAAATTTCGGAAGTCATCAACTGCCCTCATGTACAATGATAATTAATTCAGTAAAGCATAATATTTTATATTTTAAGGATTTGGATAATATTCAGGTTGAGAAATACTTTTGTCTTCTACATATGTGAACATACATTCACACCACACATAGACACTTATACTCCCACTCATATAAACATGTACACACACCCCATAGACACATACAAATAAAAGCAAAGAAGGTATAAACACAAAAATATATACATATTAAATTTATATATTTTAATTCTCTTAAATTCTTAGTGTATAATTATTAAATCCTCTGGCTGTTGTAGGCTACACTTTTATAGAATGTACCAAATAGTTTACCAAAGTGATTGCCCCATCGTATAAAATTTCAAGCAATGTACAAATACCAAAATTTGGAAAACATTAGATATTTAACATATGACCTCAAATTTTATGATTAATTGTGACTACTTTCATGTAACAGTAAATCATATATTTTTATCTGTGAAATTGTAAAACAAATTCTTTATGCAATGCTCCACTTGGCTATTTGTAATTTAACTATTGACATGTAAAATTTTTTACATAGTTTGGGTATATGTCCTTTGTAAAACAGAGACTTGAGGAATTTTATCTAACTGTATACGCACTTTCTTTTATTTTTTCTTTTTTTTGTCTAACTTCACTCTACTGCTCTTATTTTACTTCTTTCATCATAGACCATAAAACTCCAACAACACTGAACCAGCTTTCCAACTGGGCTTTAAGAATGCAATACACTTTAGTAATCTATTTATAAGTGTTATTTTTGTCTTCTGGGCCTCAAACTTTTTAAACAACATTTATTGGCAACATCCACACATTTATTCAATATACCATTATCTCAGGCCCCTTTCACTACCCTCCCTTTTCCTCCTCTCTTATATCCTCTCCACTAAAAGTCCCCCCTTTCCAGCTATTTCCTCTTCTATTTTTTGACAATTTTATGCATGTACAAAACGTATTTTGATCATAGTCATCTCACCACCTTCTCTCTTTTCCCTAAGCCCTCAACAACTTCCTATGCCCCTTTCTTCTCTTTAACTAGTCCCTCTATTATTTTTAAATTGATTATGAATTTTAATGTAAGACCCTATCAGGTGCTGGCCATATTTCCATCAGGTATATTCTTATACCCAGTAAAATTATCCTCATGATAGAAAGGGAAAGGAAAACCTTTCATAATATAAACCAGCTATATGAGCACCAAACCAGCCCTACAGAGAATATTGCATAGAATCCTCCACACCCATTAGAGAAACTAACAAGCATATGAGGACAGAAACAGAAACAATCATGTCTCCTATTTAATAAGTATTTTGTGCATGACTGATTCTCTCTTAAGTGTATCTAAACTTTACTATTAAATTTGGGATATTTGGTCAACTGTATAAGGTTATTTAATCATCTGTAGACTCTGTAGTGGTAGCTCCTTTTTTCATTCTCACAGGAGCAATAATTTGTCATCTGTTTTGTTATATGTAGGGATTAACTAAATTTATTAGTCTTTTCATGAAAATGAAAGTTTTGAATTACTAAAAGTGTATGCTATTTGTCTCATATTTAATTAATTTCTACTCTGACATTTCCTTCAATTTATTAACTTCTTAAACTGGATAATTTTATCATGGAGCTTTAAGCTTTTCTTCCTCACTAAAACTAATATTTAAACATAATAATTTCTGTCTAGCACTACACTGGCTTTTTATATGTATTTTAATAATCATTGAGCTCAAAATATTTTTCCAAATTCTCCTGTGACATCTTTCACTCATAAGCTATTTAGCAAAAATTAATTTTAAGTAAATTTTGGAATTTAATTTTTATTATTATTTTATTTAATACCATTATTTAAAGTCATAAGCTAACATTTAAATCTTTTAAAATCAGCTAACACTAATTTAATGCTCCAATAATTGTTATATTATTTTTCATATTCAATATACCTGAAAATAATTTGTTTCCTACATTGGACTTTGCAATGTAAGTATAATATTCCATATTTTGGGGGTCTAGTTGTCTAATAGCATGGAGACGTCATATAGATAATTACTGGGGTAAGTAAGTGTTCAGCCACATTTGGGAATTTTATTCATTCCATTCAATAATCCTGCCAGTTTTATTCATGTGACGTCAAGTATTATTGTTATATGTACACATATTTTATGTGCTCTAAGTGTTCATTTCTTGATATAATCTGGATTTTGTTTCATCAGAACGTATAATTTTAAAGTTTAATTTGTTTGGTATTAATAAAACTACCTTGGCTTTCTCATTATGACAGTTGGCAAGTTAAGTGTCCCATATTTTATTGCAATATACTTAGGTAGCCATTTAAACATCTTTTGTAAAGTTTTTATAATCATTTGAAAAAATACAAAATCTCTGATTTTAATAGGGCTGATTTATTCATAAACATATAATGTATTTTTGTATTTATGTCAGCCTTTTAACTGCTTTATAATATACTCATCTTTTTCCCTTTCTTCTATCCTTTTCTCCTACTTTTGTCCTGATGAATTAGTCAATCAGAGTGAGTCATTTCAATGATCTATCAGCATTATATTTGCAGTTGATAAGTTCATGTTTTTTAATGCATTGCAGTCTACTTTGACAGTAAATTTACATGGTCTCCTATACTTACTGACATACTTATCACTCCCAGTGATTTTATTTCCATTAATCTGAATTTCCAAATGTTATAATTTTCTTTATATCTTCCTTAGAATTTTGTGTACTTTAGGTCTTCTGGGAATGGATTTTCTTAGTATTTTTTCCTGAAAATATATTCAGCTTACTCGCATTTTGGAAGTATATTTTCTCTGTACTGGATACAAAATTTTATGGAACATTTTGTGTCATTCCACTTCTGAGATCTCATTTCATTTTCTTTTAACCAAGTAAAACTTTGGTCATAATTTATACTATATATCATTTATATCATAGCGTATGAATATATTACATAACTTCTTATTTTCATAATTTTCTATTACCTTTTATTTGCCTCTCTTTGCTGTGATGGAAGCAGGCATGCTTTTCCTGATATTTCACTAGTATTTATTTTCCATTGTTTCTGGAGGAGGTGAGGGTTGGAATACTTGTCACTTTCTTCTTCACTAGAACTTGAAACACATTTCTTTGTGATCACTTGACATTGTTGTTTAGTCTATTAAGCTGCGCTCTCTGTTTTCTTCTCACTGTACAGTATACAGTTTATTCTGTTTGCCACTTTATTAACTCTTGGATAGTTTTAAACCTAGTATAGATCCTATCTAGTATTTTATGGACTTCAGGTATGATATTTATTTATGACTTTTCTCTCAAAATAGTGTTAGGTTGTTTGTCTGCTGTCTGTAAATATTTGGTGTACATGTTTTACTCCATTTCATTGTTTTCCATGTTTTTTAGTTAACTGCAATACCAGCAACTCAACACTAGGCCAGCAGAAATCATCTACATTGTTTTATTCATATTGTCTCCAGGGTTTATCTATGATATTACTTAAAATTAGTACTAGTTTTATAGATATAGATGAAAAATGGTATGTTTCACGAGGACACAATCTGAGAATGTATTAAATTCATTTATATTATGATTGAAATGTTGATCATTTATAAACTTGTTTTTTATGTGCATTAAACTATCATTAAACATTGTATTATATGAAAATTATTTCTAATAATTGAATACTTTCTGCCTTTCTAATGTATAAACCAAAAAAATTATAAACCTTTGTTTCCTAAATTTCAACAGATTTTTTTTATCACATAATAATTGAAATTTTAAACTGTTGCATTGGGGCTAGGTAGATGGCTCAGTGGGCAAGAGTGCTTACCACACAAACATTAGGACCAGTGTTTGATCCCCAGCACCTACATAAAAAGCCAAGTGCTTTTACATACTTGACACTCAAGTCTCTTTTTGTTGCAGAGATAGGAGAACTGTGGAGGCTTGCTGATCAGCTAGTCTTACTAAACAAACAAAAAAAAAGCAGCTCCAGTTCCAGTTTCAGTGAGTGACTTTGTTTCAAGGAGACAAGGTGGGAGAGTGCTAGAAGAGGGTGTGTGATACTCCGCTGTGGCCTCCACACATAGATGCACACAGTGTGTGCATGGGAGTGCACATCTGAGTGTGCCCACACCAAAGACAATGAATAAATAATAAATGATGGGCATGTTGCATCATTCCTAATTCAACAGATGCAATGTATTTCACCACATTAATGTGCCAGAGTGCAAGAGAGAACCCTGGTGTCTATCTCTAAGTCTATTTTTATTTTATCTCTATCTCTGTCTCTGGATCTAGATTTAGATATATAAAGATGTAAATGATATAGATATATATCTCCTATAGATAGATAGATAGATGGTAGATAGATGTAGATATATATGATATATATATATATATATATATATATATATATATATCCCCTTCCCCCCTATATATATATATGTATACAGAGAGAGTGAGAGAGAGAGACAGAGCGCGAGCAAATGAATATGGTCACAGTAGGGCCTCCTGCCATTGCAAGTTTATTCCAGATGCATGAGCCATTTTGTGCATCAGGCTTTATGTGGGTACTGGGGAATTGAATCTGGGTAGTTAGGCTTTGCAGGCAAACATCTTAGTTGCTGAACTCTCAAAGTCAATTTTTTAAGTCAGGCATTTTGATGAATGTTTTCCTCTTGCTGACCCTATGATCACACCTACTGAACTCCTGTGTTGTAAAGATTAAGATCCTGCACATTTTAGTAATCCACTTTCAGGCTTCCAAGAAGAATGATGCCTTTATTTAGTGACCATATCATTTTAACATTAGTGGAGATAATACATATAAATTAATAAATTAATTTAAAAATGGTGCCAATACTTTATTTTTTTTGCACATTTTATTTATGTAATGATCTAGTGTTCCTTTTCAAAATAAAATCAGTGCTTAGAAACCTTACACCTGAAATGTATTCTCAATAATTATGTTGTCTACTGACAACCAGAAAAGTTGTTATTATTTATCTAAAATCTTTGTGGATATTACAAAACTACATAGCCCACTTTAGTGTAAGATATTCTGAAATTGCCAATAATCTTTGAAATCAGTCTGAAACAGATGGTGTGTCGATATCTCCAGGAGTTTCTGTGAGAGTGTCAAAAGGTGCTTCAGAGAATGAATATGATGCCAATGTGCAACACTTTCTTTTTTTTTTAATTTATTATATATTTTACTCTATAAAAAATTGTGTTACTCCAGTTCCCCTCATGTTTTCATCTTGTATCCCTTCTTCCTCTGCCAGGCATGGCTGTGGTGACGCGGTGGGGAGGCTCAGTATTTTTCTCACATGAACCTTTTTCCTCATGATGGCAGCCCTTTGTTATTTTTCCTTCTTCTGCTTGTTTGGCTGAGCAGCACAGATTCTGCTATTATGATAAAACCTCTCCCATATCCTCTCCCCACACTGGTGGCTGGAGATCACTGTAACTTCCTGTTTTCTTTTGAATCAAGTCTCCCACTATACCTTGCCCTTTGGTGGTCTATAATTTAAATTCTTTAATTTTATAGACAAGAATTCGGGTACTCCTTAGGTTCTGAGGTACATTGGAATTTGCTGGGTGCTATCTAAATTCTAATCCCCAGCACCCTTGTTACAAACCAGTGAGGATGGTGGTCAGCACTGTGTCTGTACAAGTAGTTGTGGGTTGAATTCAGGGATGTCTGTGATGTTGACTGTACACTTAGGTTGGAGAAAGCTTTAAAAGAAGGCATAGTTACAGTGCAGAATGCTTATGGAATTAATAGTTACCCTATATAAACAACTAACATTTTTCTTTGCATGTGTGTGTGTATTCTTATGTGTGGGAAGGCATGTGTATGTTGGCACACTTGCACATACATGGGTTTGTATGTGTGTGAAAGCTAGAGGACAACTTCAGTTGTTACTCTAAGATATGAGGTTCAACTCTTTTGAAACAAATTATCTCATTGGCTTGTCGTTCACCATTTAGGCTATACTGATTTGAGTGCAGACTCTAGGTATCTTCTTACCTTTGCATTTATAAGTGCAGGGATTACAAGTGTACAATACCAGCCATGAAATTTATATGGGTACTGAGGTTTGAGCTTGAGTCCTCAGGCTTGTAAGAACACTCTACTGAGATACTGCTCAGGACCAAAGTAACTGTCCTTTGTTTAAAGATTACAGTAACCAACCACTCCTTGTATCCCTTTATAAGGATTGCATAGTAGAGAACTCTTAAGAGATGAATACTAATTTTCCTACATTTTTTCTTATAAGGATAGCAAAGAGCAAAGAGATAAGTAAATCCCTGAGGTTACAGGGTCAGCAAGTGGATCATCCAAATTTGGACTTAGGTAGTTTCCACTCTTCCCTGTAGACACAAAAATGATTGGCTTCACATCAATGAAACCATTGGGGATTTGGTAAGAGCAGTTTCAGAGAGCAAGGCTGATAGAAATCATAAATATGTACGCTAGTGACTGAGTGGCTACTGACATTCATTTTATTAAAAGAAAACTCGGTGGTAATGGAGTTCCTTTGAGTGGGTGGCTGCCTCCATCACTTGGATAACTGAACAGATGAAAGGAAGTTTCCCATCTGGCAGAACAGGCTGTAAGAAAACCTCACCAAAGCTCATGTCTTTTGCATCAGCCTCAATCCAAGTACAGTATGATTACCCAATGTGAGACACTTGTATCATCCAAAGCCTTAATTCCTCAATGAAAATATTATGGCCATCTAAATCCCCAAGAAAAGGTCCCTTCACCTTTCATCAGAAGAAGCATTCTTTGTATGTCTGAAGTCATTCACAACTTTCAGGATATATGAGACCCAGTCAATAAAATTGGGAGCATTTCCTCTCTGTTTATAGTCATCCATTTAGGAAAGGAGGGACCTCACCCTGTGCTTGAAAATAGCTTTTAAGGCTGGCATTTACTGGCTGTTAATCCTAAACTTATCATCACATGAGAAACCAAAAACAACACAAATATACATTTCTGTGGAAGCAAAGAGGATTTAAAGATCAGCTAAACACAAATATTCTTGATGTATAAATCAATCAATAGTGGTTACTTCAAGGTAGATGCTATTTCTAATTTCAGTCTTCATTTCATGTTATAAAATGTGATTTGAACTTCTCAACCATTGTAGTTACTTTGTTTCATTGTTTGTAGGAGTAAGGATGTTCTCTCATGCAAATTTCAATAATTAATTAAAATTTGGTTTCAGTGTGTTTGCATCCCTTAAAAAAGTGAATCTAAGACTTTGACCAATGTAGAAGTAATTTTCAACTTTAAATAGTATTTCTCTAAAGCTTTATATAAGTTGTTTCTAAATACATTCGATGCAGAGGGGCTTTTTAAAGTTTGTCATCAACTGGAAATTGAACTTAAAGAAATCAGATGCAAATAACTCTTGCCATGATTTACAACTTGCCCATTAGTTTCTCAACAGGGTAAACTGAACTTCTGTACACTAGCTAGCTTGAAGTCACCTGCCTTGGGCTAGCAATTAACAATTTGCCAAGTCCTGAGTGCTGAATATGAATGAAACACACTGTAAGATTGATGATCACCATCAGTAATAGGTATAATTCATTTGGGAAAAAAAAACTCACAAACCTTTTACACCTACTCACATACCTGTACCATCTTCTTTAACATTTGAAACACTTATAATTGTTTGAAATACAGTCTACCCTATCATAAGGTTTTAACAGCTAAGGCTAACAAGGTGAAAAACAGCTTTTTAAATCACTTTGTCTCCCTTGTTAAGGAGTGGTCCTGTTTTTCTCAATAATTTTTAATGGTTTTAAGAAAGTGAGACTGAAGTTAGATCACTAATTTACATATGTTCCATGAGAAAAGATACTAAAGCTAAGCCTATGTTTTGCATTTAAACTTTCACTTGGTTTTGCAAAGAACTATTACAGAACATCACTAAGATATTTTTTGTTTGTTTGTTTCGGGGGGAGGGTGGGTGAGGGCTAGGCACTCACCATCTTTTATCAGGTTTTCCTGCTATTCAAGATCCTCCTACCTTAGCCTCTCGCTATGCTGGGAATACTAGTATTTATCACTACGCCCATCAACTTTTACACCAACTGTCCAAATCATAAATCTATAGGAAATTATTGCAATGATTGCTAAAGAAGAACCAAAAAAAAAAAAAAAAGGTTTAATTTGATGCTATTCATCAATTGGAAAATTGTGTCATAGAATATATTTTAAATTAATTGGTGTGTTGTAAGTCTAAAAAAAACATTTGAAGGGCTGGTGATATTGCTCAGTGGTTAAGGCACTTGCCTCCAGTGCCTAAGGCCCTGGGTTCAATTCCCTAGTACCCACATAAGCCAGACCCACAAGGTGGTGTCCCTGGTGCTCTCTCTCTCTCATCATCTATCTCCTGTATCTCTCTGCTTGAAAATGAATAAATAAAATATATTTTTTTAAAATTGTAAAAGTAAAGCGTAGTTACTTTAATGTAATTTGCATTTAGAATATAAAATTTTCCTCTAGTTCTACAGTTTACTTGCAGTGTTTGACTGTAGAAAAAGTAAAAAAAAAAGTTTTTATTTTGTTTTTCTTTGAAAATGACTATCGTTCATTTATTAGTTAACAATTCAAGGTTAGTGTGGCCAGGTTCTGAAAAGCTGTTTGTTCTCTGATTTGTATGACTTCTAATCTAGAGGAGAGTCTAAGGGAACCTGTCTGGAGCAGG